>VXBA01003015.1:1343150-1357655 GCA_013399895.1 Serilophus lunatus | reverse complement strand
GTGGTGCTGCCGGAGCGCAACGTGAGCTACGCGTGGGCTTGGCCGCGCGTGGGTCCCGCGCTGAGCCTGGCGCTAGAAGCTCTGGAGCGGGGCGAGCCGCCGCTGCTGCCGCGGCCCTTCTCCGTGCGCGTCGAGTTCATGAGCTCGGAGCTGGAAGGCGCCTGCTCCGAGTACGTGGCACCGCTCAACGCCGTGGACCTGAAGCTCTACCACGACCCCGACGTGCTCTTCGGGCCGGGCTGCGTGTACCCCGCTGCCTCCGTGGGGCGGTTCGCCTCGCACTGGCGGCTGCCGCTCATCACCGGCGGGGCGGTGGCCGCAGGCTTCAGCCGCAAGCGGGAGCATTACAGCACGACGGTGCGCACCGGGCCCTCGGCCCCCAAACTGGGTGCCTTCGTCTCCCACCTCCACGCACACTTCAACTGGAGCGCCCGCGCCGTGCTTCTCTACGTGGACCGCAAGACCGACGACCGACCCTACTACTTCACCGTCGAGGGGGTCTACCAGGAGCTGCAGGATGGCAACAATCTCACTGTCACCGTTCACATCTACTCCCCCGACGAAGGCGGCCCCGACACCGCTGTCCACTTCATCAAAGCCNGGACACCACGACCCGGCGTGGGACAGGGTCGAGCGCCCCAGGAGCGTGGGGGTGAGGGGGATTGTCGGGATGGGAGGGAGACGGGAGAGCGGAGAGGGCTCCTTGTGGGGGCTCCGCTCAGGGCTTGGCGAGGAGGCGGCAAGATCCTCCGTGGGGCGCAGCAAGGGTCTGAGGGTATGGTGGGATCCGTGTGGGGGACGGGGATGCGGTTGGACCCATCTGGGGCGCATTAGGGGGAAGGATGGGCTGTGCGGCAAACAGGGTACAGCAAAGGGATGGCAATGCCGTGGGACCCATCTGGGTGCAGAAAGAGAGTGCTGTGGACAGCATGCAGGGTACAGCAAGGGGTTAAAGGAGCAGCAGGACCCATCTAGAGCACAGAGAGGGGACAGTAATGCAGTGGTACTCGGAACGCAGCAGGAGCCATGTGGGGCACAAGGGGTCAGGGCAGCAGTGGGACCCATCTGGGGCACGCCAAAGGGATTAGCGGGCTATTGAGATCCGTGTGGGGCACAGCAAGGGGATGGGGACACATTGGGATTGTGTGGGGCACAGCAATCGTCCAAGGAGACAGTAGCACCTTTGTGGGACGTCATGAGGGTCTGAAGAGACAGCAAGACCTATTAGGCATGAAGTGAGGGGCCAAGGACAAAATGGGACCTATGTGGGGCACAGCAAGGTGCCAAGGACGTGGCGGAACACATGTGGGGTGCAGGAGGGCAGAGTGAGATCTGTGGTGGGGCATGGCAAGGGGCCAAAGAGCCAGTGAGACCCCTGTGGAGCACAGGAGGAGGCTGGGAGCACAGTGAAACACGTGGGTCATGAGAATGGGTGGAGGGCACAGTGGGAACCTGTGTAAGTGTACTGTGTGTGTAGGGCGCAGGAAGGAGTGAGCATATTTTTTTGTGATGGGGTTGAAAGAGCAGCAGGACCTGCACAGGAAAAGTGGATTCACAGAGGACAAGGGGGAACTTGAGCCCAACCAGGGCCATACCCTGTGCCAGTGGAGAGGCCAGGATGTGGCGTGGGGAGGGGGCACAGTGTCTCCCTCCCTGCCCCCCAGCTTGGTCAGCCTCTGCTGGGGAGAGCCAGGGTGAGACACATGCCATGAGAGGCACCCTGCGGGGCCACCCTACTCTCTGTGTTGGCAGGATCGGGGTGTCCCTGAGGGCAGGCGGGACCCAGGCACCTCCTCGGAAGCTGAAAGAGACAGAATGGATGGGGCCGTCTGAAGGACAACATTGGCTGTGGTTACTGCCCAGAGAAGCCTGGTGCCGACACACGGAGGCAGCGGTGCCGTGCTCGGACAGAGCCCCCCAGACTGGCACCTGGGTGCCCCAGGCTGTGCCTGTCCCCGCTGTTCCCCCGGCGTGGGGCTGGGATGGCCCCACCCTGCTGATGGAGGGATAAATCAATTTGGTGCCTTGCGAGTGCCCCAGGAGAGCAGCTATATTGGGAGCGGGAGGAAATGGAGGGGCTTACGGAGGCAGCTGGAGAGCAAGGGCAGCCTGATGCTCTTTCATTATTGATGAGCGGGGTGTATTGATCCCGGGGAGTCAGCCACTCTGCAATGCTTCTTAATGGATTCTGAGATGCTGTGTCATTAAGAAGGACATCCAGGCAGGATAAGTGGAGCCAGATGGGCCAGTGGGGATGTGTCCAAGGCTGTGCAGGACCAGGCTGGGGGTATGTGAGTAGCACTTTGGGGTGCTGAATTGGACTCTTCTCAGGACTAAGGCCAATGAGTTTGAGTCCATGGAATGAGCATCCCATATTGGGCTGCAGGAGTTGAGCAGCCTGTGGCTGCCACTCTGGGATGAAAGCTCCCTGCGTGCACCATCAGCAGCCGTGAGGTGTGGAGCTTCTCATGGGATGGGGGCAAAGGACTGTACAGGGAAAAAGGCTGAAATCAGCGATTTCTGACAACATTTCCGGCTTGGGGCTGTAAATCACCCTGATGGGAATCAATCCCTCCTGGTGCAGCCAGGGGGTCATGGCTGCTGGGGGAGGACGCCAGGCGTGGGCAGAGACCTGAGGGCCCTCTGAGCTGACATTATATTATCATAGAAAGGCTTGAATTAGAAGGGACCTTAAAGATCATTTATTTTCAACCCACCTACCATGGGCAGGAATGTGAGAGAGAGTCTGAGCCCCTCTGACTACAGCCCAGAGATGGGGCCAGAGTGTGGGGCTGAGTGCTTGGCCCCACACGGGTGTCTTCTCAGGGCTGTGAAGCTGATGTTAGGTGCTTTTCTAACCCAGGTGCACGGGGAAGGGAGTGAGGACATGCAAGACTATCTCAGGGGTCCTGAGCCCTGCATGGTGTGGCATGGAGAGGGAAGTAGGGTCTTCAGTTGCGGCCACATCTATGTCCATGCCCTGCAATGACGCCACATGTCATCTCTCTTGGCATCACCTTCCTTCTTGCAGGAGGTGAGAAGGAGTTTGGTAAACCTTTCCTGAGGAAAGCTGCTTCCTTATCCCACTGTGTGTCTCCAGTTGCTGATCCTTGACATTGCCAGGTCTAATGAATGAGCACGAGGGGATAGGGGTGCATCACACTTCCCATTGCCCCTCTCACCAGTGCTTGGGCGACGTGCAGGGGCCCACGTCTCTCCTGCCATTTGCAAAAGCACTGATATAATTAGAGCTGTGGTTGAGAGAATTACCGGACCATCTGTCTACAAAAAATCCAGGTCCCCTGCCTGGGGAGATGGCTGGGTGCTGCTGCCAGAGGGAAGTGCATTTGGTCCTTACCCTAGGCTTGGGACATGGGTCTCTGTGCTGCAGTGCTCTGTGCTGGTGGGGCTGCTTGAAACTGGGATTTCCTGTCTGAAATTGGGATTTGCCCTCACTTTGGGGTTATGTTCCATCATGCAGGGGTCAAGCAGTATCCTGCCACCTAATCTTCAAGCTAGTGGTCCTGCCCCTCCCTTGGAGCCTGGCACTCTGCCTCCCACACCACAGGCGCCTGAGTGAGCCTTGCAGGACCTTGTCCTTGGTGATGCTGAGGCTCCCTTTGGCCATTTGCTTTGCAGGGCTGCCTGAGCCCATGGAGGTGCTGTTGGCCATGCAGGAGGCTGCCAGCTGTAGGCAGCTGCCTAGGCCAGGGAGAGCCCTGAGCACTGACCCTTTCCTTCTGCATGGCTCCTGTGACCTGTCCCTAGGGAGCCTGTTCAGGCACCATCCATCTTCTTGTTTGGTGGCCTTTGACCAGGCAGGCTTTTGCTGCCGCCGCGGGGGCTGGCTGCCTGCAATGTCCCACCATCTGCCACCAGCTGTTGTGACTCCCCCAGCCTGTGTGGCTGCCTTTTCCTAGTGTCTGCAGTGGGATGCTGTGTCCCTGTGGGGAGACCCTCAGGCTCTGCATGCCAGGGAGGTGTTGAGCTGCCCATTCTGGATGAGAAATTTGGGGACAACATGTTTCATGGGTGTAGGACTAGCAAAGTGGGGAAGCGAAGACTGTTTATTTGAAGTATTGCAGCATTCAGAGGGAACCATTTCAGACCCTGGAACAGGATTTTGCTCACACACAGCCCATGCCGCTGTGATTTCCCTCTCCCTCATGCCTAGGAGCGGCTCCCTACATTGCTGTGGGTTGTCTGTGACTAAGGTAGCTGTGCTGCATTTCTTCTCCCACCCATGGGCTACCTCACTGCCTCCGTGGACGGTGCCGTCGGTCCCTACGAGCCCTGATGCCTGCATGGCTGCGTGCCTACATAGCTGGGTACCATCCGGTGGCAGAGACCCCTTCCCAGAGAAGCGGGACTTCCTCGCTGTCCCCAGCCCGCCTCTTCCCCGGGTCCAGCCGGGGAGCTGGGCCCCACGCAGAAGGGCTGTGCGCCGAGGCCAGCGCCCAAGCGTGACATTCCTCCAGCACCCGCCGCCGCCGCCTGCTCTGTTGCTCAATCCCAGGTTCCCAGCCAGGCCGGCTGGAGCGGGGCCCTGGTTTTCCGGGGGGAGGGACGAGGCAGTGTCGGGATCCTCAGCAAGGGCATGGAGGGCCCCTGCTTGGGGAGGGGGGGGGTGTGTTTGGACGCTCTCAGGCGCCCATCCTCACAGCCCCCTGTGGTGCCCTGTGCCAGCCCCATGCCGCCCCAGCACAGCACCTGGGCGGGTATCCCGCGGGGGCTGGCCGAGCCGCCAGCAGGGGGTGGGGGCACACCAGGCGGCCCGACGGGGCCCGGGCACCCCCTTGCTGTTATGGGTCACACCAGCGAGATGCTCTGTTTCCAATTAGCGCCAGTGGCCGCCGAAGGTGCTGGAATCTGGGAACCTGCGCATTCCTGCCACACGGCTGGCCAGCCGCGAACCCAAACATGGGTTTGTCCCATTCCACAGCCCGGGTTCCCCTGGGGCCTCTGGCGCACGGCCCCGACGCCTCTCCCGGCCCCCCTGGTCCTCTGGCTGAGGCTGGCATGGAGCAGCCGGGATGCTGATGCAGCGGGGAGACATCTCCTGCCTGGCTTTTTCTGGAGCTGGGTGTGTGGGGTCTGTGCCTGGGGTATCCACCTCGTATTTTGGAGCAAGTTTTCCTCTGTTCAACTTTTTCGTCTCAGCCCAAGGTGACTGATGGGGCAAAAGTGGGTCAGTGCCAGCAAGGGCGGTGGGGCTGGCCATGGGGCATGGGAAAGCGGTGAGCCAACCACTGCCCCATCTGCCTGCTCCATCCCCCACCCCGCCTTGCAGCCACTAAGTGCCGCTGGGGCTGCTCCGCCCCATCTTCCCGAGGAAAAGCCTTCCACCCCATTCCTGGCTGTGTGCCCCGGGGTGCAGTGGGGTGTTATTTGCCCCCTGACCTTCCTACCTCTTGCCGGCAGTGGTGTATCTGTGCGGGCCGCCAGAGATGCTGCGGCAGATCATGCAGCTGGCACAGCAGGAGAACCTCACCAATGGCGACTACGTCTTCCTCTACTTGGACGTCTTTGGGGAGAGCCTTCGGGGCGACTCTGCCCGTGACCCCTTCAAGCCCTGGCAGCAGAGCCCGGGCCAGGACTCAGGGCTGCGTGAGGCTTTTCAGGTGAGCTGCACCTACTGCCTGGGGACAGGGATCTCCCCAGCCTGATCCCAGTTTGTGAACCAGGGTGCTGTGCTTGGTTGCAGATGGTTCTGGTGATCACCTACTATGAACCCCAAAACCCTGAGTACCAGAATTTCCAAACCCAACTGATCCTGCGAGCTAAGCAGAAATTCGGGGTGCAGCTCAACTACTCTCTGGTGAGTGAGTCCCCCTGCACGATGAGGTCATGGAGACCCTCTCCATGGTACCTCAGACCTCGTCAGTATGCAGAGGGTGGTACATAGCTGCAGGCAATGCCAGAGGAGCAATCCCTGGGGGGAACAGCCATGGGCACTGCCATCCCTGCAGGGTGCTGCCCCACTGTGGGGTTATGGGGCTGTGGGTGGGGCATGGTCCCAGTGTGGAGATCCCAGGGCCAGGGTGTTCCTGTGTTCTTGGCTATGGGTGTGCTCAGGTTCCCCCCTGCAGATGAACCTGGTGGCGGGGTGTTTCTATGATGGGATGCTGCTGTACGCCATGGTGCTGAATGAGACTCTGCGTGAGGGAGGCTCCAAGAAAAATGCCACCCACATCATCGAGAAGATGCGGGATCGCAAGTTCCAGGGTAACACTGGGGTGGGGGCGGCTGGGGGTGCGGTTGGGGCAGTGGAACCCACTCCCTGTCCTACCTGTGTCTTGCTTCTCCCACAGGAGTGACAGGGCTTGTGAGCATGGACAGCAATAATGACCGGGACACTGACTTCAACCTATGGGCCATGAGCGACCCCAAGACTGGGAAGTATGAGGTGGGAGCCAGCATCAGGTTCTCCCTGGCTGGGGATGGGGGATGGGATGCTGGCGTTTAGGGGGCCTCATCTCTCTCTGCTATAGGTGGTGGGACACTATTCAGGTGTGGAGAAGCAAATCCACTGGCTGGGAAGACCCATCCCCTGGGTGAAGGGGGCTCCCCCCTTGGACAACCCTCCCTGTGTCTTTGATGTGGATGACCCCTCCTGTGATAAAAGTGGGTGTCCTGGGTTCCTATGTCCCTTGGACCCCAGGAACCTTATGGCTGCATGTCAGTCTGGCTGTCATGGCCAGCTGGGCTACCCTGACATTGCCTTCTGTCTGCAGCCCCCCTCTCAATGCTAGCCATCGTGGCTTTGGGCACCGGCCTCACCTTTGTCATGTTCGGCATCTCCAGCTTCCTCATCTTCAGGTCAGTCAGGACTGGGGGAGCCTCTGCTTGGGCACCAGGAACCTCTCAGCCTTCTGCGGGCGGCAAGCAGGGCAGTGGGGGGATGGGGATCTGACACCCATGTGTCCCCCAGGAAGCTGATGCTGGAGAAGGAGCTTGCCAGCATGCTGTGGAGGATCCGCTGGGATGAGCTGCAGTTTGGAAGTCCTGAGCGGTACCATAAGACAGCAGGAAGCCGACTGACCTTGTCCTTGGTGAGAGGTGCCAGCTCTGGGGCATAACCCTGCCCCTGCACAGCCCTGCCTCCCTACACGACACCTCTCCCTTTTGATCCTTTACATGGTTCTCTGTTCCTTACAGAGCCAGATCCACACTGCATCTGTCCTCTACACAGCCCTTCATCCTTACATAGCTTTCCCTCTCCTGCAGAGATGCGCTCCATCCATCTCCCTGGCATGACCCTCCATCTCCTGCAGAGCCACTATAGATCCATCTCCTACCCAGCCCTGAATCCTCTACAGAGCACCATACCTCATCAAGCCCCTATATTGCCCTCCATCCCCTACACAGTCATACCTTATCTATTCCCTACACCTCCTTCTGCACAACATGCCTCATCCTGGAGTCTTCACCATCCTTACAGAGCATGCAGAGCTTGCCTTGACCCTTTAGAACCCATCCTGCACCATCCCCTGCACACCCTTGTGTGTCCCTGGCCTCCTCCATTGGTTTCTGCCACCCCCTCACCCCAGGGTTCCCCTCCCTAATCCCCTCCTTCCTACAGCGTGGCTCCAGCTATGGCTCCCTGATGACCACCCATGGCAAGTACCAGATCTTCGCCAACACCGGCCACTTCAAGGTCAGTGCAGCAGGCGGGGAGCTGAGCCCTCTCCCTGGGCCCTGGCTCTGTTGGTGTGCTTGTTCTTGGTTGCACCCTCACCCCACAAGATGCTGGTACCTTCCTCACTTCCCACAAGTCCACCCAGCAGGCCCTGATCTCTTTCCCAAATATTCTAGGGCAATGTGGTGGCCATTAAACACATCAACAAGAAGCGCATCGAGCTGACACGGCAGGTGCTCTTCGAGCTAAAACATGTAGGTTTTGGGTCTGGGCTGGGGTGGGCAACCTGCTCTGAGGTGCAGGGATTCATCATGGGAGTGGGGGAGGCTGGTGGGTGCAGCAGCCCATCCTCTCTAACCTCAAGACTGTCCTGACTCTGCACCTGCAGATGCGGGACATCCAGTTCAACCACCTGACCCGCTTCATTGGCGCATGCATTGACCCCCCGAACATCTGCATCATCACTGAGTATTGCCCACGGGGCAGCCTGCAGGTAGGGAGGCTTGGGGACACCAGGGTTGACACTTAAACACTCCTGGTGACCCAGCTGGGCTGGGTGTTGAGGACAGAGCTGTAGATACTGGTGGCCACTCAAGACCCTGCAAGGCTTGCAGCTGAGCTGACCTAGCAGGTGTCAGAGGCCAGTGGAGGGAAGGGGGTAGGTGCTGCACAGCTGCGGGCTTGGTGAGGCTGGTGCCACCATGTCCTGGGTGCTTGGTGGGGTCCACTCAGTGTGCTACCCTAGGATGTCCTGGAGAACGAAAGCATCAACCTGGACTGGATGTTTCGCTACTCTCTCATCAATGACATTGTCAAGGTACCCAAGAGAGGGGCACAAGGGGCTGAGAGAGGTGCCTGAGGGATACCAGATTCACTGTGTCTGTCTGTCCCAGGGAATGGCCTTCCTGCACAACAGCATAATTGGCCACCATGGCAGCCTCAAGTCATCCAACTGTGTGGTGGACAGCCGCTTTGTGCTAAAGATCACTGACTATGGACTGGCCAGCTTCCGCTCAGCCAACGACAACGAGGACACGCACGCACTCTATGCCAGTGAGTGTCTACTTGGGAGGACCAGAGGGATGGGATGGCCCTGCCTCACTGCTCCGTGGCTATGTCTCACCAGAGAAGTTGTGGACAGCCCCGGAGCTGCTGCAGAAGGGGCACCTGCCCACTCCAGGAATGCAGAAAGCTGATGTCTACAGCTTCGGCATCATCGTGCAGGAGATCGCTCTGCGGAACGGCCCCTTCTACATTGAGGGCATGGACCTGAGCCCCAAGGGTGAGGGCAGGGGGCAGGTGTGGGGAGGTTCTGTCCCTGCTGTGGAGATCTGGTCCTCACCATCAGCCACCCCCTGGCAGAGATTGTGCAGAAGGTGCGTAACAGCCAGAAGCCCTTCTTCCGCCCCTCCATCGACATTGGGGTTCACAGCGAGGAGCTGGCAGTGCTGATGGAGCGCTGCTGGGCACAGGAGCCGGCCGAGCGCCCCGACTTCAGCCAAATCAAGATCTTCATCCGTAGATTCAACAAGTGGGTGGTTGGCGAGTGGGAAAAGTGGCCCAGGGTGGGACTGGGGACATCCATGGAAGGGGGTGGTTGGGGGGCACCTCTTCCCACAGTGCTAGCTGCATATACCCTGGCAGGGAGGGAAGCACTAGCATCCTGGACAACCTGCTGTCACGCATGGAGCAGTATGCCAACAACCTGGAGAAGCTGGTGGAAGAGCGGACGCAGGCCTACCTGGAGGAGAAGCGCAAGGCAGAGAACCTCCTCTACCAGATTCTGCCCCAGTGAGTAGGGGAGAGAAGGGAGCATGTGGGTTTGGGGTCGGTGTGCACCTGCCTCTGTGCAAGCATGGGGTCCCTTGCCAGCTCTCCATGCTGGTGTAGGGCAAGGGATGCAGGGGGAATAGGGGGTTTGGTGTGGGAGATCACCACCATCCCCTCTGTCCTTGCCAGCTCTGTGGCAGAGCAGCTGAAGCGTGGGGAAACAGTGCGGGCTGAGGCTTTTGACAGCGTCACCATCTACTTCAGTGACATTGTGGGCTTCACCGCCCTCTCAGCAGAGAGTACTCCCATGCAGGTGAGAGCACAGCGTAGGCGGAACCCCCTCTGTGGGTCTGATAGGAGTCTCACACCCTGACTGTGCCATCCCTGGCACTGGGGAGACATGCCTGCTCCCAGCCCCACACACATCTTTGCTCCACACAGGTCGTGATGCTGCTGAACGATCTATACACTTGCTTTGATGCCATCATCGACAACTTTGACGTCTACAAGGTGAGGGTGTGATGGGGTGGGTAAGGAAGCGCAGTCTTCCAAAGTGAGATAAACAGCAGAGACGAGGTTGTACCCGTTTCCCCCGATCCTGCAGGTGGAGACCATTGGGGATGCCTACATGGTGGTCTCAGGTCTGCCAGTGCGCAACGGGAAGCTGCATGCCCGTGAGATTGTCCGCATGGCCCTGGCCCTGCTCGAGGCTGTCAAAACCTTCAAGATCCGTCACCGTCCCAACGACCAGCTCCACCTGCGCATCGGCATTCACACCGGTGAGCCCCCGCACCAGCCACTGCTGCGGCTGGGAGGTGCTCACCCACCCACCCACCTGCCCTGCAGCATCCCTGAGCATCACTGTGCCTGCAGGTCCTGTGTGTGCTGGAGTGGTGGGTCTGAAGATGCCACGGTATTGCCTTTTCGGGGACACAGTGAACACCGCGTCCCGCATGGAATCCAATGGCCAGGGTGAGCAGTGGGTCTGGCAGCTGGGATCCAGCACCAAGGACTGTGTCCAGCTCCTGTGCCCAGTCATGTCTCTTTATTCCCTCTGTGCTACCCAGCCCTGAAGATCCACGTCTCATCTACCACCAAGGAAGTCCTGGATGAGTTTGGCTGCTTTGAGCTGGAGCTTCGTGGGGATGTGGAGATGAAGGTGAGGGCATAGGAATACTAGTGGGGTGCCAGCCCTTCCTGCCTCAGGTGCACGTGATGAGGGCGTAGGTTGGGGCTGGGACCCCTTGTTCCCTTAGTGCTGGGGATCACACCCAAGGAGCAGTGCCAGGAGTGGGGAGGTTCTCATTACCCTCCTCTGCCTCCCAGGGCAAGGGAAAAATGCGGACATACTGGCTGCTGGGTGAGAGGAAAGACCCCAAAGTCGTCTGAGCCCAGTAGCAGTGGTGGAGCCCCCAGCCTCAGTGGGGCTGCCAGTACTTCCCAGTGCCTGGACCCCCAGGATGCACCGGCACCTCCCCCTCACTGCATCCACCACCACCTCTGCAGCCCCCCTGCTTCAGCAGGGCCTGGGCAAGGTGGGGCAGCAGTCACAGCATGTCTGCCTCCCTCCATCAGCACCAGCAAAGCCCACCTTCCCCCACAGCCTGTGCTGGAGGGGGGGAACTGGCCCCAATCTAACCCTCGTGTCCTTCTCCTAGCCTCTCAAGTCTTGCCACCCCTGCCCTTTCCCCCTGTGGCTCAGCTGGCTCTGAGCTGCTCCGGGGCCTGGCTGCCCCGTAGGGCACTTTGCCGTCTCTTTTCAGTACCTGGCCCCTAGCAAAAGTTGTGCTCATGTCACCCCGTCCCTGGGGTGGGGGGAAATGGGGATTCCTGCCAAGACTGACTCCTTGGCCAGGTCAGGCGTCAATGCCGCAGCTCCCCCCCTCCCCAGTCTCCTCTTTCCCTGTATATAGCCCCACCGGGTCATGTAAATACCCCCCCTCCACAGGTGTAAATATAGGACTCGCTGCAACTATTTTGTTGAAATACAAACTTCCCCAAATCCATCTGTCCCCCGACCTCTGCTTCTCTCTGCCCTGGAGTACCAAGAAAGGAGAGAGGCTGGGAGAAACCCCAATATCGAGCTCAGCCTGGGCTGGGATCAGCTGCCTGGGGTTTCCTAGAGCATTGTAACCCGGGGGTCTGTCTGCAGCGTAAGGAGGGTCTGGGCACGGCGAGCCGGTGCCAGGCAGCCGCAGCGGCGGCTGCTGAGGGCTCGGGCGGTGCTGGGAAGGCAGAGCTGCCGCGGCGGGGTTTGCTTTGGCGTGAGGGCTGCAGTGCGTTCCTCTGAGCTCATGCTCTGGCCGCCCCGCTGCCGCCTCTTACTGGAACACACCTGTGTCTGGGGACCGGAACGGCGGCTGTGTGTCGCCCGCCGTGTGCGCCGGGAGAGGACACGTCCCAGGGGCCGGGGCTGTGCCAGGGGCTTTCCCTTCATGCCTAAGGGGAAGGCTTGGGACCACAGCATGTTTTGAGTGAAGAGTTACTTGCAGTGGGGCTGGAGGGTTTCCCACTTTGCTGTGTGGCACCGCGGGATTTGAGATCTCAGGGACAGAGTGCGCCCCCCTCCAAACATTCAGCCTGAGGACAGCTTTGGTGTGGCTAGGATGCTGGGACCACCTGTGTCCCCTTGCTTTTTATTGCATGTGAGGCTGGAGCTGTCTGCTCAGGGGCTCACAGGGTTGGGACTCCCCTAGGTACATGGTGATAGGAGTGGAGAAGGCTGCATTCCTCTTGAAGGGAATGTTTCTGCTGAAGATGCTGGTGACACCCTGAAGAGGAGAGAAGTGCAGAGGTCCCTGTCAGCAACTGACATCCTCGGGGTGCTGGCAGGGCAGGGTGCTGGGGGACTCACTGGCAGACCACGGGCTTGCTCCAGCCAAAAGGTGGTTGGCTGCTCCGTTAAGTAGTTGTGGGGCTGCAAGTGGAAGCAAAGTGACAGTGGGAAGGGGGATGGCATGCTTGGGGGGACATGGAAGTTGTGGCCTTCTTGGGAGTTGCCACAAGCTGGGAGGGAGGCTGTCTCCTGCCTGTACCTGGGTGATGGGCAAGGGCGTGGGCTGGAAGCCCTTGGCACAGTAGTCCTTGTGTGTGGTGGAAACAGACTCCATGGGCCTTGGGCGGGGGTGGAGCTCCTCCACCGTCTCCTTACTGCAGTCAGAGCAGACACCACACCCCTCAGCTCTGGGGTACCCCCCACCCTGGGTCTCCTCCTTAGGAGTATGGCCCCAAGGGTGGGTATCATGCAGGGGTGCAGGCTTGCCTGTATATCTCATAGAGCATGGATGCCAGCATGGCCTTCCGCTGCCCTGCAGAGAGGAAGGTACCATCAGCACCCCAGCTAAGATTCCCCCACTGCCTTTTTGGGGGGGGCATAGGTCTTAGGGGGGCTCAGCCTCACCTTGCCCCAGGGCCCTGTGTGGCAGGCGGTAGGTGTCCTTCACAGTGGGACTACTGGTGAGCGAGGAGAGGAACTGGTGGAGTGGCAGTCCGTGGTAGCCACGGGTGAAGTCCTTGCTGTCCAGCTCCTGTCCCAGCCCAGAGTTTAGAGGGTCCTCAACTCTCTGGAAATAGACAGTGGGGGCTGTGGAAGTGGGCAGGAGCCCACAATGCAGTGCCCCTTGCTCCTGACTTTTAGGCTTTTGATAGCCATAGAAGCATGAGCTGCAAAAAAAGGGTTACAGTCCTTCCAGCTAGCTCCTGGGGAAAGCTAGAGCAGGGATACCTGCAGCTCTCTTGCCTGGTGGAGGTCTGCTGATCTTGTACAGCTGCCCTGAACCCCTGGGTGCCCAGACTGCCCCTATGCTGGGCAAGTGCTCATACAGTACTTGATCAAACCGTGGGGTCCCCAGGCTGTGGCACAGCTTGGCCCATCAGGTGCCCCCCCAGCCTGGCTTGCCCTGCATCCCTACAGTGGGCTGTGACATGCAGCTCCTGCCTCTCCAGCACTGAGATTCCAGCTCTGCTCTCCCAGAGCCTCACTGTTACTCCCCACGTGCCTGCCCACGCCTTTTATGCTATTGAATTTCATCCCCTTTCTACCCACTGGGCTCAAGGTCATTTGGGAAGTCCTGGCTCAGCCAAGGGTGGCTATTTAAAGAGAGGGGTCTACCCAGGAGCAGGGAACTTCACAGGATCACCATGTGGGACATGGTGGGGCCGGTTTTGGGGGCATTTTCCCTTTATGGAGTTACCTCCTCCTGCCAGCTGCGGATCAAGCGTCTCTGTTGGGGCTTTGACTGGCTGGGCTCATCTGCTGGCATCGGTGGGGAGGCAGGCACCTCTGACACCTCACTGGGGCAAGTCTCCCACTTTCCAAGCCAGGGAGGCAGCTTGGTCTTGCAGGTATCTGTCTCAGTTTCCGGCGTTGGCATGGGGCTGGCAGGGAGTGGTGGGGCCTCAGTGGGCAGCTCAGCTGTGTCTGACGCCTCCTGAGGCTCCTCAGCTGTGCCTGACATCTCCTGCAGCCTCTTGGCGGTGGCTGTCAGTGGCTCCTTCTGGAATGGGAGCTGCTCCATGGGCATCTCAGGCATGAGGACGTCACTCTGGACCCTGCATACACACGGTGGCCTCTCCCCAGGGCATACGGGAGCCACATGGTTTGTCTGGACCACCCTGCAGATGGGAACAGACCCTGAGGAAGGCCGACAGGGCCCCCCATTCAGCCCCCCATATCCCCAGGTCCCACCAGCATGGGCAGGGGTCTGAGGCCAGGGACCGCCGGGTCCCCCGCAGTGTCACCCCCACACTGGGTAGTCAAGGGACTTCTCCCCGTCTGGGGGACAGAAGCAATGCCTGCTGCTGGGTCTGCACTCCGGAGAGGTCTCCTCCTTCTTAACGCCCCTCTGCCCCCTTGACCTCTTGCAACAAAATCCCTCCCCGTGTCTCCAGCCCAGGTTCTAGCCCCCCCCCCCACCCACCCCCTCCTCTCGGGGCTCTGCACTCNCCTAGGCTCTGTCCCCTCCAGGCTGCACCCCCTCCATCTTCTTATTCCCCTCTAACGCTCCACAGGCCCTGGTCCCCAGCTCGTCCCCTCGGGGGTCACCCTGACGGGTCCCGGTGTCCTCCCGCTCCCGGTCCCACCCCCGGCGGCCGCC
>VXBA01003015.1:1311067-1330232 GCA_013399895.1 Serilophus lunatus | reverse complement strand
GGGGGCGGGGAAGAACGGAGCACGAGGGTGTGTGAGGTGGGCAGGAGGTGTGGGGAGCGGGGGTCTGTGCAGTGCCGTGGGGCAGAGGGACGAGCTTGGGATGGGTATGAGGTACACGAGCAATGGGATGTGGGGTGTGCGTGCAGCGGGGCGGGGAGCGGGTGAGATGCGATGGGCAGAAGGGGCTGTGGGGGAACGGCATTCCTGGAATGCGGGGTGCACATTCGAGGGGATACAACGAGTGGAGCGAGCACGCAGCGAGGTTTGGGTCACGTATGCAAGAAGGTACAGAGATGTGGCCGGTTCGGTGTGGGGGTGTGTGCCATGGGGCACCGGGTGCATGTGCAGTCGGACACGAGGTGGAGAGATGTGTGTACAGGAGAGTGTTTGCATAACGGGGTGTGGAGATGCCGGTGCAGAGGGTGCCGGATGCCCGAGTGGATGCGCGTGCCGTGGGGCACAACGATAAGCATACAGTGGGGCACGGGGTATCCACGCAGAGGGGATGTGCAGCGGGGCACAGAGGTGTGCGTGCCAGGACAACGCAGGCAGGGCACAGGCAGTGCAACACCCCGGGAAGGGAGGCATGTGCGTGAGCAATGAGTGGGCCCGGGGTGGGCTGCAGATGTAGGGCAGAGATCTGTGTGCGTGCAGGGGGCAGCGCGGATGGACAACCTATGGGGAGGGGGTGTGCGCCCTGCCGAGAGTCGGGAAGTGCCGGGGGGGGGACATCGACGGGAATATGCGAGGCGAGGATTGGGATATGGGGCACGGGGAGCTGGCTTGGTGACCAGGATGCGGTAGGGTACCTGGGGGCTTAGAGGGGGCATCCCCTGGGGAGGGGGGCAGCTGGACGGGGATTGCCGGTGCCGGGGGGGCAGCGGTGGGGCGGCCCCGGGAGCTGTACGCAGTCCGGACCGACCGCCGGCCGTGGAGCTGTCCGCGGTGCTGACCGCCGGCCACGGCCTGAGGTTGTGGTTGAGGGGGGTGGGGGTCCCGCGGCCTCAGCCGCTGGCCTGATGCAGAGAGGTTTTTCTCTTTTTTCCTTCACCTCACTCCTCTTCCATGGATAGAAATCTCGCTCCATCCTTCGGCAACCTTCCTGTCCTCTGACGGCACTGTCACGGCGCTTCAAACTGACCCTCTGCCTTCCCCCACCTTGTCCCGGGCGAGAGCTGGGACTGGACAGCTCCGAGTGCTTCCGTACACTCCCTCTCCTAGAGTTGTGTTTAACACCTTCTCTGGGGTCCTCTGCCAGGTCACTGTCTCCACGTGGGGCTGTTGAGTGACTTGGTGGTTCATGGTGTGGAAATTGGGATCGGGTACTATTGCATTAAGGAGACAGATGTTTCATGCCCAGCTTGTGTTGTCTGGGAGTGAAGGGGAGGGGGAGCTGCCTTTGTTCCAGGCAAGGGAGCAGATGCATGTCAGTGTACAGCCGGCTGGGGCTGCACACACGCAGCACAAACACACGTGCACACAAGCACATGCGCACACTCCCAGCCAGGAACATGTGGTGCAAAGCAGACCCTCTTCTCAGCTATCCCACTCCTCACTGGATGAGTCCTCCTGGGCATAGGCCTGCTCCAAACCCATCCTCTGCTGGCCTCCTCATTTTCAGCAGCTTATGAGAAGGAGCATTTCATTCTTGCTGCATCTCTGGATGGGTCTCCCAGGCTGGCACTGGGTTACTGTGGTAATGGTAGGGTGAAGTTACAATTGCCTCCTAGAGACCTGCTCTCTTTTGTCTCTATTGTGTCAAGGAAGTGGCAGCTCCTGTGCTGCTGAGGCTCCTGGAAATGTCTGGAAATCAAACTGTCAGGCAACTGACTAGGGGAACGTGGCCCCATTGTTTGCTGTGGGCTTGCAGGAAGTCTCTTTCAGACATGGAACTGTGCACAGCCACACACACCCATGAATGTGGGTGTGCACACCTCCACTTTGCTGTGCATGCAGACAGCACCCACGTGTGCATATGTGCACGCATATGTGCAGCACTCCTCCTCCACAAATCATGGGAGAACTGGGAGGCTGTTCTGGAGGTTCTCTCCTCACTCCTTCTTCTTGTGGCTCTAGGATGGGATTCTGTACTTTATGGTGGGCTCTGTGCTGAGCCTCCCTGGCAGATAGAGAAGGGAGAATCTATGCTTCTATGGGAGCTGACCTGTTAGGGCATGGCTGAAGCCATGAAGAATGTCTCTTTATTACAGGCAAAATGCAGGGAGCAGAGCATGAGCAAAGGGCTCCCCAGGGTCTAGAGGATCAGTGCATGGGCTCGAGGCAATCCTGAACTAGGCATGAAGCAGACTTTGTCAGGGCTGGGAGACACAGCTGGCCACAGCTGACGTCAGCCCTGGGGACTCACTGAAATGGCACAATCCCAGGCACTCCTGCCTCAAGGCTGCTGGATTTGGGACATATTCAGACCTTTGCCAGATGGGTACCTGGTCTGGGAGGGGTGCTGCACAGCCCGCTCCCCAATCCTTCAGCCTTGGGTCTTCTTTGCAGATGGGCTCTTTGTGACCGACTACTTCACCCGCACACCACGCAAGCTCAGCCCCTTCCGCTCCTTTGCCAGCATCGAGCTCTTCCACTTCCACATCCCTGAGGACACAGTCATCGCTGTCTGGAACCTCATCACTTTCAAGGAGCAAGGTGGAACCTTTGGGGATCAATGTCCAGACCGTAGCATCACCGTGTGAGTAAGCAGCCTGCTGTGTCTGTTTCTGTTTCCTTCCTGCCTGCCCCTGCTGCACCTGCCTGGTCTTGCCCCAGAACCTGCCTGGTCTTGCCTGCTTCTACCTTGCACAAGCACACGTACAGATAGAGTCAAAGAATCGTAGGGTCATCGAATGGTTTTGGGTTGGAAGGGACATTAAAGACCATCTTGTTCCAACCAGCTGCCATGGGCACCTTCCACTAGATCAGGTTGCATCTGCAGGGATACACACCTGCACAGCTGCATGCACACACATGCACACATGGACACCCATACACACATGTTTTGGTTTAGCCCTGGCTGCTAACTGAGTACCATGAAGATGCTTGCTCACTGCCCATTTGCCCTGGTGGGGAGGAGAATCTTCCAAAAAAAAAAAAAAGTTAAAACTCGTGTGTTGTGATAAAAACAGCTTAATCAATTAAAAAAAGCGCCAGTAACTGTAATGATAAAACAACAACAGCAATAATAATGATAGTAATGACAATGAGAGAGAAAAATAAAGCCCAAGAAAGAAAAGTGATTCACAACACAATTGCTCAGCATATGCTGACTGATGCCCAACCAGCAGTGGTTGGTGGCTCCCTGCCGACTCTCCCCAATTTGTACGCAGGGTATGATGTTCTGTGGTATGGAATATCACTTTGGCAAGTTTGGGTCAGCTCTCCCGACCATGCTCCCTCAAAGTTTCTTGTACAGCTGCTCACTGATAGAGCATGGGCCTCTGAGAAGTCCTTTACTTAGGGTGAGCCCTGCTGAGCAACAATTAAAACATCATTGTGTTACCAACATTATGCTTACACTAAATCCAAAACACAGCACTCTACCAGTCACTAAGAAGAAAATAAACCTTATCCCAGACAACACGCACACTCACTCCCCATGATTCATCTTCCCAGGACCGTTGCAGGCTCCACTCTTTTGTGCATCTCATACATGAACTGTCTTGCTTGAACACCCACTCAGGGAAGCTCAGTCTCCATCAAGGTCCCAGCTTACAGATGGCTTCCATGATGTCTTTAAGCTTCCTAATAGCAGAGGAAAAACGCCCACGTGTAGGACATGCTGGCTCTGCTACGATACCCAGCCTGCACCCTGCTGACTGCTGTCTGTCCTGCAGGTATTTCCGCTCAGGGGCTCCCTCTGTCATTAACCCGCTGCACACGCACTTCCCCAGGGACACAGCTGTCCCTGGCTCCTTCGCACTGACTCTGACCTGGACCCTGCCCAACCGCACCACGGGGGTGTTCAATGTCACCAGCCCGCTGCCCGGGGACTGGTTCCTGGCTGCACATCTGCCCAAAGATGAGGGCAAGATCTCCGTCAAGGTGAAGGGCCTGGGGGGACTGTAGGCTCTGCTGGGGTCTGAGAGTCTGGGCAGGCAGTGCCTGGGGCATGTGTCCCAAGTGGGGACAGTTCCCCATGCCCTTTGCCCTGTACTCACTGTCTTGCTGGTGCAGGGGCTCTACGAGGAGTGCCAGTATCTCTTCCAGCCACAGCTCATTGTGCAGCGTCTGGTGAACATCGCTGTGCTGTACCCCGGTCATGTCACTGAGCAGAGCATGGCCCCCCACAACCGCTCCTGTCTCTACAAGTGAGTGTGAGAGGGTCTCCTAAGGAAGGGACATCCTCAGGGTGGGGAACTGAGGGACTCCCATCCCTCTGGTTTCTCTCCCCAGCCCTGTTGGTCCATAGTGGTGGGCATGACCTGACACTTCTGGTCCCGCAGGGTGTTTGTGCCCAGTTACACGTCACGAGTGCTTGTGGAGGTACTGCGGTGCCATGGGGCCGAGGGCTGCCCGCTCTGGCTGCGTGTGCGGGCCAAGGCTCCCCCTCTGCACAACTCCACGACGCTGGACTGCCGGGAACACTCTCCCTGCCAGCTGGCACAGGACTTGCCCTTCTGGCAGCACTGGTACTATGTTCTGGTGGAGAAACACCCTGGCGTGCCAGGCACCATCTCCTTCCAGGTCACCGTGCAGCTCACAGGTGAGGGTGCACGTGGAGATATGGGTGGGGGATGGTCTTAACTCTGCTTTGGTGGGGGGATAAAGGATGCCCACAGGATCTGGCCCCAGGCTCTGCTGTTCTGGAGACACTAGAAAGTGTTGGTGCTAGGTTGCAGATGGAGGTGAGCAGTGGGCAAGAAGGGAAGGTGAGACCTATGATGGGGCCAGAACTGTGCTGGTGCCCAGACTGATTGCTTTGCCCCTCCAGACTGTTCCCGACCCAGCCTGGCCCGGCCACCCTTCCTGCCCTCCAGCGCCTCCATGAATATGCCCCACTCCTTCGGCTCCGCGGGCGGGCTGACACTGGGGGACAGCCCTCCACTCACCAACCCCAACGTCACGAAGCATTCAGTTCCCATCCCTGTCGCATCGCCTGCCGGAGAGCAGTGCTGGCCTGTCCGGCCCACACTTCGCAATGAGCTGGACACCTTCTCTGTCCACTTCTACATCTTCTTTGGGCCCAATGTGTCAGTGCCACCTGACCGCCCCGCTGTCTTTGTCATCAACCTCCTGCCTGTGCTGGACAGTGGAGGGGTTCTCAACCTGGAGCTGAGGCTCAACGTGGTGAGTTGGCCACATGTGCCTTGGATGTAGCAGGGCAACCTGGGGTGTGGGGCTGGCTGGGAGGTGGTTGATGTCAAGGTTGCAGCAGAGCCAGGAACAGGACTGGGGCTATTTTTGTGTCAAGGGCCATGGTTCAGGAGCTCTTGGGTGATTTAGATTTAAGATGCTCCAAAAGCAGGATGATGACCTGGATTGAGGGTGTTCTTGTGTGAAGGACAATGTATTAGGGCGCTGCTAGTTGATGTGCAATGATCCAAGTGCTGTCAGGGCAGGGGACATCCCTGGCACTGGCTTAAGGCCATCTCCTCTGCCGTCAGAGCTCCCTGTGTGGTGAGAATGTGACAGTGTTTGGGTGTCTGAACCACGAAGTCCCGCTGACATCTGGTGACAACGCCTCGGTCACCTGTGAGACAGGTAGGCTGGGCTCTGCATGTCCATCCTGCCATGGCTGTGGAGGTCGCACCCTCCTTGTGTTTGGCGAAGGGCCGGGTGGGAGGCTGCAAACACTGTGGGGGCATGTGGCCCTGAAGCCTGGCACAGGCTACTCTGACCCTGTCCCAGCACTGCCCAGGGCAGGGGACTGCTCCCTACCCTGCTCACCCAGAGCTCTCCTGGTCTGCAGAGTCCCTGGCAGGCTTCCTGCTCTCTGTCAATGCCACAGCCAGCCTCAGCCGCCTGCGGATCCCCTACCCACAGACGGGCAGCTGGTACCTGAGCCTGCGCTCACTCTGTGCCACAGAGCACGGGTAAGAGCCCCGGCATGTCCCCTCCCTGTGTTCCAGAGGGGATGTCCCCGCCATGGCCTGTGTCTGTGTGCGCTGTGGGTCCGTGGGTGTGCCTGTCCCCTGCCCTGCATGTCTCGCTGATGTGCGTGCACGTGGCTTTGCAGGCTGTGTGTCACTGTGTGAGTGCTGCGTGGGCGCGGATGGCTCTATCTCACGTCTGCCCGACCATCTGTGGGTCCCCGCAGCTCTTCCCTCTGTCTCGCAGTTAGGAAGTGCCTGTCAGCTCGTGAATGCTGGGCATCTGTCAGTGCCTGCCCATCTCCATGGCAGTGCCCATCTGTACCCGTGCCCAGGAGGGGACTGGGCTGTCGCTGTGAGGACAGGGCTGTGCCTGTGAGGGGGCAGCTCTGCCCAGGCTGGGGCTCTGCTCAGCCTCTCCAGGGACTGGTCTTGTGCCTGTGGCTCTGCTCCTGGCCTCTGTGTCTACCTGGAGCCGTGAAGAGAAGAGAACCTGGTGTGTGTGCATATGTGTGAGGGTGCATGAGTGTGGATGGTGCTGCACGCACATTTAGTGCACATGTGTGTACAGCACTGCATGCATGTTTGGGGGCACACATGCAGGCAGCTTTGTGTTGTGCATGTTTGGTTTCTTCAGTCAGTCAGGACTCAGGGCTGTGTGTGTTCTGCATGTATGTGTGTGCAGATGTGACTGTGTGGACAGCAGACACATGTGTAGCCGGCATGTCTGTGCATGTTGTGATGACTGTATCTACCCAGGCAGCAGTTGGTGTGTGCTATCGGTATGTGTGGCTGTCTGCTCCTGGTGTGCTGGAGGTAAGGAAGTGCTGGCTGTGCCCTGAGCTCTGTGCGTGGGTGGCACGGGGCAGCAGGGGTGCTGTGCTTGCTCTAACTCCTCCACTGCATATCTAGTACACACTGATTTGTCAGATGCCGTCAGTTCTTCCTCAACAAGGTCACACACAGGCATTGCAGGGCACTGTGTTTACACAGCAAAATCCAAACAAAATAGGAACCTGCTGAGTGTGTTGCAAAAAGCAAAGTGGGTCTAAGTGTGGCCACATTCCTCCTCATCCAGGCTGGCAGACAACTGTAGGATACAGGATCCTTGGGGACCTGCTCTCAGCTGCCACATTTAGCACCAAAGCGGTTGATTTCTGCACTCGCCCAGCCCATGGGTCTCCCATCACCTGCCAAGTCTAGGTGCCACTGGTGGCTCTGGTAGAGGCAAGATCTCAAGGGTGCTCAAGGGTGCAGTGCAAGGGCTGACCCCCCTTTTCGTGCACCACAGGTTTGAGCCCTGCACTAATGTGACGGCTGAGGTGTACCTGCGTGCCTACCTCTCACCCTGCATCAACGACTGTGGCATCTACGGCCAGTGCAAGCTGCTGCGCACCAACAACTACCTGTACGCTGCCTGCGAGTGCAAGGCTGGTAAGAACTGCCCCAGGCACCTGAGGACCCTTGGCATCCTCCCTTTTTCCCTGAGGGTTTTGTATCCCATTAGTCAGGGATCCCATCAGCCAGGTCTCTGCAGGGTTCTGGAAAGAGGGTTCCCTGCTCCCTCCCCAGCCCCTGTGAGTGCTGTAGAGGTGATGACTGCTTTCCTTGGTCACAGGCTGGAACGGCTGGGGCTGCACAGACAACGCTGAGGCTTTCTCCTATGGCTTCCAGCTCCTCTCCACACTGCTGTTGTGCCTCAGCAATGTCATGTTTGTGCCTCCTGTGGCCATTGCTGTCCGCAGCCACTACCTCATGGAAGCTGCTGTCTACATCTTTACCATGTTCTTCTCCACTGTGAGTGCTGGCTGGGGGCAGCTGAGGGACTAGTGAGGGGCTGGGGCTGCACAGGGCAGCTCTCACACTCTGTTCCTGCTACCCCAGTTTTACCACGCCTGTGACCAGCCAGGCATTGTGGTGTTTTGCATCATGGAGTATGATGTGCTGCAGTTCTGTGACTTCCTGGGCTCTCTCATGTCTGTCTGGGTCACCGTCATTGCCATGGCCCGGCTTCAGCCTGTGATCAAGCAGGCAAGTGTGGAGAGGGAGCATGCAGGGCAGGCATGGAAGGGATTTATCCTGACAGGTGCCCCATTGCTCAACAGGTGCTGTACCTGCTGGGGGCTATGCTGCTCTCAATGGCTCTGCAAATGGACCGCCACGGGCTCTGGAACCTTCTGGGGCCCAGCCTTTTCGCTTTGGGGATCATGGCCGTCGCTTGGGTAAGACTTTGTCCCTTATGTTCCCATTCCAGCTGTCCTCAGCATCCTGCCCAGCCATCTAACCCCACGCCCCTGCCAGCACTCCGCTACCTTCACTTTTCCGCATGAACCTCTCTCCCTGGCTCCTGGGGAATGTGGCACTGTGGCACAGAGGCTGTGCCCGTCCCTCCCGTGGCTCCCTCTTCCAGCCTGCCCTTTCCCCACCGCAGACGGCTCGCACTATCCGGCGCCGCCACTGCTACCCGCCGACCTGGAAGCGCTGGGCTTTTTACCTGTGCCCGGGAGCGCTGATCGCGGCGGCCGCCGTGCTGCTCTACGCCTTTGTGGAGACAGAAGAGAACTACTTCTACATCCACAGCATCTGGCACCTGCTTATTGCTGGCAGCGTCGGCTTCCTGCTGCCGCCTCGTGCCAAGACCAGCAGGCGCCTGGGGCCGCTGCCCCGGCGCAAGGGGTGTGGGTACCAGCTTTGTGTCAACGAACAGGAGGAGCTGGGGCTCGTCGACCCTGCTGTGGCCTCCATCAACAGCATTTGCACCAGTTGATGCTGACGGCAGCTCAGACTCGTCCAGCGTGGACAGCAGCTCTGTGGGGCCCAGCACCTGTTCTCATTGCTGGCCACCCATCCCTGGGAGTGCCAGGACTCCTCTGGGCAGGCACACAGCCACCTGTGCTACCCTGTTCTTCCAATTACAGCCTGATTGAACTTGTTTCCAGAAGTTCCTGTGGCTCCATCTGGGGCAGAGCTGGGGCGGGTCAAGGCTGAGCTGGGCCACACCTCTCTTTGACAGGCCACGGAGGTGCTGAGGGGATGTGGATGGGTGTGGAAGGGGGGAATGGCAGCAGTCTGGCTCTCACTCAGTGTTCTGTTGCAAGAGCCGCTGCTCTGCAGCGGCTACTCTAGGGCTAACGTAACTCCAACATTGAGCAAAGTGGCTGGCAAAAGGCGGGGACCAAGGCCTGCGGTCTTTTGGCACCTAGAAGGACAGTCTGCAGAGCTGGGATGAATTTGCTAGGGCACTGTGCTCTCACAGGATGGCTGTAATCCTGACCTATGGGCAGCTGTGCTGCGGCAGGGCAGCCAGGGTCCCCTCCGAGCCAGCAGGACTGTGGGGAGCCCATAAACCTGGGGCAGCTGCCACTTGGGAATGATGCTTGTGCTGCCTGCTGTGACAATGCACAGGTCTGAGTGCACTGCCTGCAAGGGCCACATCCCCAGGAGCCCACAAGCTGTTGGTGACACTCCACTGCCTGAGGCAGTCTGCTTCAGTGCCCCACACATGGCCACGCTCACCCAAAAGCAGTGGACAAGTGACTCGTGCCCTGTTGTTGCCACCAGCGCAGGCTTCTGTACTGAGCACCAGAGGGAAGGGGCATTGTGTGGACTGTATCTCCTGACTGTATCACTTGGGCAGGATGTCTCAACCTCTGCTCCTTGTCCTGCCCCCATCAGACCTGTGGGCTCAGCACCCACTGCAGCCAGTAGTGACTGTAGTGTGGTGAGAGACACAAAAATTGTGTGTGCCTCAAGGACAGGGCATTTCCATTCTACTTCTGCTGCTCAGAGGGGTCAAGGTAAACCAAGGAAGAGATGAAAAGTCCCACTGACCCTTCTCATCATTCTGGTGACT
Organism: Serilophus lunatus; assembly: GCA_013399895.1. Classification (NCBI taxonomy): domain Eukaryota; kingdom Metazoa; phylum Chordata; class Aves; order Passeriformes; family Eurylaimidae; genus Serilophus; species Serilophus lunatus. Next base: position 1,320,344 of record VXBA01003015.1, on the reverse strand, counting down.
GCCCCAGCTCCCTGGGCTGTTCTCAACCCTACAGGGGTCTTCAGAGGTGAATCCCAAGGCAGAGCTCTGCACCCTAGCAGTCGTATCCTGGCTTAGTAGAGCCCACCCGCCAGCAGCCTGCCTCCCTGTACCCCTGGGGACAGAGAGCCCAGCACAGGGAGATTTACTGGATGCTTAACAGGATTAGCAACTGCAGGCGGGCAGGCAGCTATGTAATAGGATTGCAATCTAATTAAAACTGCTGCTTGGGAGCTGGGCCCCAGCTGGCCAGAGTGGGGTGGGCTTGTGAGGGCTGTGGGGGTGGCTGGAGAGAATGATGGGCTTGGGTTGGACAGAGCAGATGGAGGGGTGAATTGGCAAGGGCCATGGCACTGTTCGTGGGTTCAGGTCTTTACTGCCTCTGTCTCTGGGCTTTGCTGGAGGATATGGCTGTGAGGAGTCAACCTGGCATGGAGGTGTGCTGGGCAGCCTGGGCAGCAGCCCCAGTCACTGTGCAAGGACTAGGAGACCTGCATCTACTACTCTCATTCCCCCAAGATCTCACCCTCCAACCCTCTGTCTGCCACACAAAATGCCCTGTCTGGTCTGGCCAGGATTATTTTTTTAATTAAAAACATGAGTCACTTTTCCAAGTCCATTTGCACCCCCCATTAGTAACAGCCTATAGAGAATGAGGAGCACGGTTTTAGCTTTCAGATCAGTGACATGCTGGAGTGCGGTGCACACTGAGCACAGGGTGGTCCTGTACTGGTGCACCCCAATTTCATGGAGATGTTAATGCTCCATGCAGCATCCTTATCTGTTCCTCAACCCTTGGCTCAGCTGCTGTAGGGCTGAAGTGCAAACCCACTGCTTGCCAGGTTTCTGTAGACCCTACAATAACAAAGCCTGTGATGGGATGGTTTTTCCCCCCTGCAAGCAGCTACACAGCTCCTGGCCTGCCCCATGGCAGACACTGTGGGGTGACACATGCAAGTCTGGAATGCGAAGGGGTCCTGGCAGAGTTTTTAGTGGGGGTTTTTTAGCAGATTTTTTGGCAGGGCTTTTAGCCAGCAGAGATGCCCAGGGAAGCCCATAGGAACCACACACTCTGTTGTCCTCTGATTTTCCAGGCTGCCAGTGCAGCTCAGAGCTCCCTCTTGTTTTAATTAAACCTGCAACTGCATTTTTCATCTCAAGGACAGGCCAAGCATCTGACCGCACTGCCCGGGAGGGAGCTCGGCCAAGCAGCGCTGGAGCGGATCCAGGCATTCTCTGCCAGCCCAGCTCGTCTCTGGGGGCCCATAGGCTGCCCACTGAAAGCTGGGAATCCCCATCTCCTCGTCGTTTCTCAGTACCAGTGGGGCAGAAACCCATCTGCCTTCTCAGGAGGCTGACACAGCTCAGGGGTCATTGAAATGTGTTGCAAGTACAGAACACACAATCCTGCAGGACAGAAAAATTTTTCTCATTGCTTCTGGCACCAAGCATGGAGAAGCTGCTCTTTCCTGTAGGATATTCAGCGTGGGGTGTGTGGGTGCCTCTCCCACCAAGCGTGACTCAGAGCATGCTGGGTTGCACCATGGGGGACTTCACATCCCCTCAGTCACCTTCCCTTCATTGCAGGGTCAGGAGTACCAGCCTGTCCATCCCTACTGATCTGGGTGAGCTTTGCTCGAGTGCTCCAAATGGTCTCTAGCCTCTGCCCCATGGGGATGCATTTGAGGTGAAGGCTGGACTCTCTTACTCTCCTGCTGAGACAGTTGGGGTATCTGTGACTCCCACCTCCCCTAGTGTAAACAGCTTTCCCGATGCTCCATCCCTGCCTCTGCCAGCCACAGCAACCACATAACCATGGCAACAGTATCCCTATAACAGCCAGGTACCTCTGACATCCCCATGGCAACCAACTCCCGGAACAGCCGGCAAAGAGCTTTGCTTCATCAGTGCTGGGAAGGGATGTGGGACTTCAAGCCACACCAGGGCAGGTGGTGGCAGCGACCAGAAAACAGACACAGCTGGGAAGGGCTGCCCCAAAGCCCGGGGCAGCACACTTCCTGGCCTCTGTCCTGACAGGGAAGCTGCAGGGACATAAGAGAATGAATGAAAAGGGGGCAGCCGTGGGGACAGTACCATCCTGACTCAGTTTCCTGCATCCCAGCCCCATCCTACCTGCTGGGCTGTCAGTGCCATTGGGCCAGCCATTCCCTGCTCAAACACAAGTTTCTCAGAAATTTGTATTCCAAAATCCAAGGCTGTGCTTCCTTCCACAATCTCCTCTCACCCCTTATCCCCACTGCAGGGATGCTGTGTCTGTTGCCCTCACCCTGCCCTCCCAGCACTGCCTGCCCATGTCTGCTGGGCTGGACTCGCCATCCACCAGCCCTGACTCAGTCTGTCGTTGCAGGCAGCAATTGCATGCCATGCAACTTTAATGTGTCAGGCCTGAATTATTGAAACTTGCAGAGGGCTGCGTGCATGCAGGCAGGACCCATTATCCTTCCTCCTCTCCCTACCCATGGCATACCTGAGCAGGGAGCAGCGACTTGGGGCTGGCAAGAGGTCCCAGCTTTTGGAGTCTCTCTGGGTGCACAAGGGTGCTGTGTCCCTTGCTAACAATGGGTACTGGGAGATGTGTGTGGCAGGGTGGCTCTTGGTGCCACCAGCTTTGTCACCTTGGGGTTGGTGGGTCCCTAAGTGTGGTATTATCTCAGTGGGGTGTAGGGATAGGTGTGTAGGGAGGGATGTGCAACTGCTCGGTCCCTATCTCAGCATTTTCTCCCTGTATCCTTATGAAACCCCATATCAAGAGGCAGCACATCCCCTAAGGCTGCCCTGGAGGTCCTCTCCCATCCTGCTTGCTGTGCTGCCAGAACCCAGAGAGACGAAGCCTTTCCACCTCAGTCAATGTAAATTCCGTGGTGGATGCAGCCAGATCTTGCTCCCTGGTCAGGCATGGCTGTCACCGCGCCTCTCTGGGCATGATGAAGGGCTGGTAGAATGCCCCAGCTGCTCTCTTATTTTGCAATTTGCCCAGTGCACCCTGCAGCCACTCGATGATTTCCTCATCAGAGTAGCAAGGCTTGACCGCCCGCCCCACACAGACCCATCCATCACCCACAGCTGGCACCACCGCACAGCTCACAGGCGATGGAGCTGCCTGTCCTGCTCTGTCCCTGGATGTCCCTTAGCCCTGCAGACAGTGGCTACACCAATGACCAGACTGGGGCAGCAGCTCTGGTCATGCAAAGGGCCCCCATTTCCCCTGGAGCAACACACATGAAGCCTGCTTGCTCACCCCACCTCTCCCCTATCCCCATGCCCCTGTCTCATCCACCCTGCTGCCATACCCAGCTTTCATCCTACATCAGGGACCCCTCAAAGCTTCAGCTCTATTCTTTAGGGTGCTGTGAGAGGCACACATAAATGGCATATACAGCTACAGACAGGGAAAACGCAGCTCCAGTGCATGCTCCTCCCTTGCTTCTGCTGTGGGGCATCTCTCCAGGTCCCTATTCCTGCAGGTACCTGCCCTGTGGTACTGTGACAGAGCTGAGCATCACCAGTATAGCCCAGAAAAGGGACAAGGGGTTCTGAGATGGACCTGGTGCATCAAGAACCATCACTGCCCCAGCAGCACCCCATGCCACGACACGTATGAGGAAAGAGCAGGGTGTCACAACATGTCTGATTAGGCATAAGGGTATGGGTTCAGGGGCCGTAGAGGTGAGCTGTAACCACAGGGACCAGAGCATTGCTGGGGGACTGTGTCTAGGGACAAATGGCAGCTACCACTATTGCATGGCTGGAGGGGAGCAGCAGACAGAAAGGGGAACCCTGAGACATGGGAAATGAGAAAATGTGATGATGATGCAAAACACCACAATTTTCAACTGCTGTTAATTGAGTTTCTTGGAGAGATTGGTGGGGAAACCCACGGGGAGGGCTAGATTCAGGACTTTATCCTTAGCAATTTATAAGAGAGCCGTTGAAGAGCTGCTCTGTCGAGCAGAAAAACCACTTGAGTCGTGCTTAACTTCATCAAGGGAACTGCATAGAAATCAGAGAGCTTGCTAAGAGAAATTAATAGAGCAGCCAGGGGGGCAGACTGCCTGCAGACAGCCTGAGAACTGCTCAGAGCTGCTTGCTGGAGACTTCCAGTAAATGAACATGTCCTTTAACAAGATTTGCAAGGCCCACGTGGCCAAGGAGCAGAGTGGGAAAACAGGGGGAAAAGGTTATTCCTTCAAGAAGGGGATCTGTGCCAAAATGAAGAGCATATGAAAGAAGATGAAGGTTACATGGAAAACCAAAGCCAAACAACTCCCACAAAGACTTTGAGGAAGACTTTGACAACAGCTTAAAATTTCAAATAATTTTTCAGTGCTAAATTTTAGGCACTGCCATAGCAATGAGACTTTGGGGATGTCAAGGTGTGCATCGAGAAGGTGTGGCCCAGACCTACCCCTTTGGATGAATTTTGGGGTAGGAGCTGGGAGTCCAGCAAGCCTTATGTGTTAGGACAGGAAAGTCAAGTGTTTCTATCTCTGTAGTAGACGTCTAGGGCCTGTGTCATCTGCATCAACACAGAGGGATGGAGCAGACTTGACACATCCTGGATGGTGAGCAGGAGAAGGAACTCCCATGGGCTGTGATTACAAGAACAAAGCCTACAAGTACAAAATGCAGCTGCACTTACTGTCAAGTGGTAGGAAATTAAGGCAGTTACTCTCGTGAGAAATCAGCCTTGCACCAACAGAAATCAAGCTGTTACACCAAATGCAATCCTGGATAAATTTATCTTAAGAAGCAAGCCTGCAGAGGAAGATAAAACCATGTTAACACAGGCTGAGAACATTGTCCATAGGATGCAAAGCCACTGTTCCCTTTATGGCTTGCAGATTTAAGTTTTCTCCTAAAAAACATTTCCCCCCAATCAAATTCTATCACTAAAATTTCCCTTGAGTCCCAAGTGCTAAGCAATATCTCATTATGTATGAACAGTGCTCTCAAGGGAAGCTGTATTAAGAAATCTCACCGAATCTTCCTGTTGGTGCCTACAATGAGGAGAATATTACAGTTTATTCTTGCTTTATATACAGATGCTTCACCACCTCCAGAGCTAAAATGCAAGACTCTGCATCTTGAAGAGGAGTATCTTGGCTAAAATTAAATGGACTTGAAACAAGTGAAATCCAGAGGCTCACTGCTCAGCAGGAGGGGAGGTGAGTCCTCCAGGTCTCCCATGTGCCAAGTCCTCCCGAGAAGCTTTGTCCCAGGGCTTGCCTGTAGTCAGCAAATCTCCTGCCAGCACAGCTACAAATCCCAGATGAGCCCATGAGGATTGTTGTTCTAATTAACTAATGAAGTCGTCTCCTGTTGGGAAGATGGATAATCTGAGCTGGAGGTTTCCTCCCTGTTGGGAGGAACAGCAACCGGCAGCAACACTCAGCTCATCTCGAGGGACTTCCTAAGTATTAGTACATCCGAGGATTGGGGTGCAGGCCCTGCTGCAAGGAGACGCCAAGTGCTCACAGACACTGAGCATCTCCCCACAACCAGCCTTCAAAAACCCCTGTATAAACCCATTCTGTAGCTGGCAGGTCTGAAGACAGCTTATTTGCTCTTATCCCTAAGTTTTCACTTTTGTCTCATCATTTTCAGGCAAATCACAGGAGAAAAATTAATGTCTGAGGAGGGTGAAGTCTGCACAGGGTTTTCCTGAGCAACAGCCATGCGCAGCAGAGGAGGATCTACTTCAAAGGGGAGAGCCACTTCATTAAAAAAGTGAACTAGGACTTTTGATGTCAATATAAACATCCTGATAACACTTCAAAGCAGCTTTCTCTCCTTGTCCTTAGACATCCTTTCCTGCTTTGCTTAGGTTCTGTATTTTGGAATTGTACTTTTGCCTAATGCATCCTGGTTGGATGGTTGTAGGGCAGGGGAGGTTCTGGGTGCTACTTTGTGGTGCATGAGACCTCCAGGTCATGACCATGAGCCTAAATACTCTGTCATTACCTTCTGTTTCATCTAAAAAGAATTAAGAGATACTGGGGAAAGTGATTACATTCCCTTCGAAAAACATCGTGATTTTGAAATGGAGTGCAATAGCGAAGTGCCTGAGGGCCAGCGAGGGTGCCTAAGTGCCCAGAGGTCTCCATGCTTCTGGAGACCGTGCTAGCAAAGGCTGCAGACCCATCCCTGGCAGAACGGTTGGACATTGAGCAGCCTGGGAGAAAGCACTGAGGTGCAAACACCAACCACTTGCACAGGGAGAGGTGTGAGGAGTCAGTAGCAGTGTGTGCGCATAGTGCCAGCGGGAGTCCCACCAAATCCTGGTTTACCTCATGGTAAACTTTTCCTGTAGTATTTGGAGGTTACGAGAAGGATTTTCAAAGGCTCAAGATCCAGGGCGCTGTTCCTAATGCCAACAATCTGTGATTTTGCTGTGGCCAGAGGCTTCAGCAGGTTGGCCACTGGGATTGGGCTGTGGGATTCTGTGTACCCCTCACCACATCACTCCATTGTTTGGGACACTGTCAGGGGCAGGAAAGAGAGGAGGAAAGGCTAATGCAGCACAGAAGCCACAGGACTCAGCATTCAAATATTAGCAGGCAACTACAGACACACGAAAGACACAGTCCAAAGCTGCTCTCAGGGCAGTCATTTGGGTCACACTCTCTGCACCCCAGATTTGCAGCATGGGACTGTGCTCTTGTGGGCACACGGCATCACCCCCTGGTCACGGCATGGTGGCATTGGGTGGGAGCAGGGTACCCAGACAAAGGGGTTGCTGCTACTGTTAGGTAAAAACTGTACTATTTCAATTCTTTCAAATATTATACATAAGCTCTGAGCTAGGGCAGGCTCTGCAGGAAGGAGAGGATCAGGAGAGCAGTGCAGCTTTGACTTGTTGCAGGGCTTAACAGAAATAGGGAAAAATCCTCCCTCTAGTCCTCCACTACTCCAAAGATCTGCTCTAGCTGCCCTGGGGGGTCTCATGGCTGTCAAAGTACAGCTGTCGTGTTGCAAGCTGTTGTGTGGGATGGAGAGGGGAAAGAGCTGTATGCCCAAGCGGCCCAGAGCAGAACTCTCACGGTTCCTGGGCCACCAGGCAGCAACGTTGAAATCCTGCTGAGATCTGCTGCTGCTTTCACATCCGTTTCCAGTCTGCAGGAGGCGTTGAATGCCCCAGATGGAGCCCATCTTCCTCAGTTCAGGCTTTTCCTATTCGCCTGGCTGTCACCTCAGCTCTACAAGTGCAGGCACGTTGCATGTGTGTCTGCAGCAGGAGAGTCTCATCAGGCACAGGGCTTGTTTCAGACAGACACCCTCTGGCTGTGTCCATCTCAAACCCTTCTACATCCGCATCACCTTTTGCCAGTCCCAGTTATCCTTGCTGAAACCGCCACCTGCACTGCATGGCTGGCTGGAAAGAGGCTGGGATCCGGCCCTGTGCCACTGCCTCTCTGGCACATCCCTGAGCCCAAGCTGAAGGACGGGGGGAGCGGGGGCGTGGGGGGGAAGCAAGGCACACCTCTAGCCATACGACAGGGGATGCTTTGTGGGCAGAGAATGGAGGGGAGGGTGCAGTGCAAATGACACAGCCTGCCCTCGGCAGCACACCACTGTGCCTGCCCAGCAGCCCGCTGCCTTTAAGTGGAGGGGTAAGCGAAACACACCCGAAAGGGGCGTCAGAGGAGGTTACTCTCTCGCCATCAAGGGAGCGATCCCACCGTCCCGTGGCGCAGTCCAGGGGCTGGCGATTCCCCCTTCCTGAGCAGGACAGACCGGGACAGACGCCGCATCCTCTGATCCACCGCGGCCCCTGCGATTGGGTAACGTGCCGTAGCCTGATCCCACCTCCTGTTCCTTCCTGATCTCGTATTGGCTGCCGAGCTGTCATTCCAGCCCGGCTCCGCGCCTCATGGAGGGGCTGGAGGTCCGCTGCACCCCAAGGGTATCGCACAGCCCTTCCCATTGCACCCCCTGCGCCCCTCCCTGCACCCTCTCTGAGCCCCCACTGCACCCCTTCTGAGCCTCCAAGGCAGCTCTTTACCACCCTGCTGCACCCCAACACGCACCCTCACATCGCACCCCTCTGCATCCCTCACTGCACCACCCGGTCTAACTCTCCTGGTTCCCGGTACCGGACGCCACTGTCTCCCACTTGCAGCTCCAGTGCCATCGCATTGCAATCCCTTGACCTGCAACTCCCTCATAGGCCCTTTGTACAAAACCACCCTCCTCTGGAGTCATTGCATCCCGTCCCAGATCCCATTTCCCTTCAACTCATGCCAGGGACCTGGTTCCCGCTCTGTGCAGGGGGGACACCCTGTCCCACTGCTCCAGCACCCTGGGTATGCGGGAGTGGTGCCGTGGTGCTCCAGGGCTGGAAGGTGGAGGCTGTAGCCTCAAATAGGGAGCACGGCAGAATGGCAGGGAGCAAGCCAGCCAGGGTGTTGGGGAATATGTGGGATGATGGAGATCACAGCAAGGTGATGGGGAGAACAGTGGGACTATGAAGAACCCAGCAGGGCGTATGGGAGCAGAGTGGGACGCTGGAAAGCACAGCGGGTAATTAGTCGGATGATGGGGAACACAGCAAAGTGGGGAGCACGGGCGACCAAAGATGCCCTCCCGTTGGAACACCACTGATGTGAGTGGCAGAGCTTAGAAAGGGAGATCCCACCTTTCTCCTATCTTTGCTTCACCTGATAGATCCCAAAGAGAGAAATCCAGGGCAGAGCTGTTTGCAGGCAGTGGCCCCACTGCCGTGAGGCATGGGACCAGAGCTGCTGGCCAGCGGCCAGCTGCTTTCTGCTTCTGCTTGGGAGCACAGAGGGTGTTCTGTGTGTGGCAGGGGGAGCACCATTCCCACCAGGGCTGGCCCCACTCCCGGCAGCTCCCATAGACCCAGACTCCCCGACTGTTGCATCACGAGTCCAGCATGCTGCTGCAGCATGCCCTTCTCTCTAACCCAGGGTGCAAGATTGGCGTGGGATGAGAGACAATGGCATGAGAACTAACGGGTTTAACCCGGGCTGAGTGTCAGGGGCTCACTACAGACACTCTCTCACTCCCCCTTGCCCAGCTATAGAGGAGAGAGAACATAACAAGAAGTTTCGTGAGATAAGGACCATAACAAATTCTTTACTAATCACTCTCACAGGCAAAACAAGACTCCATGTGGGAATAAGTCAAGTTTATTGCTAACAAGATCAGAGCTAAGAGTGAGAGACAATAAGACACCTTTTACCCCCCACCCCCTCCTTCTTACATCCAACCTATTCTC
>VXBA01003015.1:1274518-1310243 GCA_013399895.1 Serilophus lunatus | reverse complement strand
TTGCCTTTGTTTTATAATAAATTGCTTTTGAAAATTAAAATAATTGTGGGCCCGTTTCTCACAGCTGCAGGGGGACAGCCTGCTCCACCATGGTCTTCACCATGGGCTGCAGCTGGATCTCAGCTCTGGTGCCAGGAGCACCTCTTCCCCCTTCTTCTGCGCTGGCCTTGGTGTCTGCATTGTTGTTCACAGGCTCTCACTCTGCTCCTCTCTGGCAGCCAACTTTGTCTAATCTAACTTTTTTTTTCTTTCCTTCTTAAATATGTTATCACAGAGGTGTTCCTTCAACTGCTGGTTGGCCTGGCCTTGGTCAGCAGTGAGCCCAGCCTGGAGCTGGCTGGCATTGGCTCTGCTGGACATGGAGAAACTTCCAGCAGCTTCTTGAAGAAGCCTCCCCCTCAGCCCACACCACTGCAACCAAAACCTGGCCACAGAGAAACCAATACACTTTCCCAGCACTGGTCGCCCACACTTTTCCCCTGCCAGATGACGTCTGGGCCGTGATGTTGCTGCTCGCTGGTGCTGTGGCACCTGCTGTCCTCCAGCCACTGTGCTGGTGGATCCTATTACCATACTCCTGGTCCCTCTCTGTGGCTTGTCTGCATGTGGGGTGCTCCAGCCAGCTGATGTGTGCACCTGGAGGATATAAGGTGCCCTGGCAATCCCCTGGAAGACAAGTGTTTCTGGTAGGACAGGCACCTTAGACAGCAGTGGGCCAGAGTGTGCAGCAGGAAGGGCAGTTCAGGGACATCTTGCCAGGGAGCTACAGGGATATGTACTGCACTCTGTAGATCATGCATGGCAACCGAGCAGTGCCAGTCCCGATACATCCTCAAGATGGATGGCAACTGCTTGAACATAGACTGCTTGCTCACCTTCCTGGCTGGGCTTGACCTGGCATGGACTGGCCTCTACATGGGTGTCCCTCCTCTTCTGGAAGAAGTGGCAGGCCACCTGCCAGCCCTCCAGCAAGTGCCATGTATCACAGCAGGACTACTGTCCTGGTATCTACCTGCCTTACACCAGCAGTGTCAACCACCTCCTCTTCCTGGATGCAGCGAAGAGATTCTGGGGGCAGACAGCATATCATCCCATCCCCATGGAGGATGTGCACAAACACGTGCCATGGTATGTCTGCAACTACTGTTACCCGATGCTGTTCTGTGTACTGAAGCAGGAGGATTCCCCTGGTGCAGAAAGGCCTCACCACAGCATGTGGCAAGTCTGCAGCCCCATATGACCTGATGGAAGTGACCTGCAAAGGACCTGAGGAACGAGGGACCACAGCTGCTGCACATATTGCCTCTTCAGCCCAGGTGCTGCACTGCACTGCCCACCCCAGCCTTTTCCCTTTCAGAAGGTTGCAGCCTGGCAACCTGGACCTCCTGCCCTCCACAGCCCTGGCAGCAGCCCCGCATTGCTCCACTGCCCAGCAGTACAATTCCCAGGCAGAGGTCTCACCCATTCCAGATGCAGCTGGAAGGGAGAGACAAAGTATGTCTGCCTCCGTGGTGTGTGGCCTGGGAGTTTCTCAGAGGCTGTAAATAGCTGAGTTCCCCTCCTGCTCATCTTGAAAGTGAGAAGGGGAACATCCCCCAGAAAGATGGAAAGAATTGATCAGTTGTCATCACTGGTAGAAAACCTATTTTTATTATAATGGCTCACTTCTATAAACTTCCAAAATATGTGCAACCTCTAATATACAGAAATGTGCTGCAGTTGTAGCAAAGCCATTGCTCCTGGGGCCGGCAACGATGGCACTCAAGGAGGGGTGTAGTTGCCAGCAGGGTACCGCAGTGTGCCCTCCTTTTTGACAACCGAGGAACTGTGGCTACCCTTAGGAAGACTAGAGTGGCCAAGGACGCTGGGGTGTGTCCGTGGCTGGATCAGGAGCTCGTGCAGCATCTCACCCACATGCAGGAGGCTGTTGGAGAGGATGGTGAAGTGGGCGGTAGTGTCACTGGCCAACCTCTCCAGTAGCACCTGCTGCTGCTGTGATGTCTGCAGGATCTGCTCCAGCAGTCGCTGGATGTTCTGGAACAAGCCTGCCATGCTGGGCCCTGCAATGAGAGGGGAGTCAGTGGCAGCAACCCCTGAGAATGGCTCTGAGAGCTCCCCATGAGGCTGTTGGGATGCTACAGGGAGGACCCACCATGCAGGCTTGTATCTGATGCATGTTTACCTTCTGCTGCTTGCTCACTCATGGCAGCTGTCCTGTGGAAGCCTGAGGCTGCACCAGTCACCGGCAGCATTTGTTTGCCTCTTCCCATCCCCAGAGACGTGTCACCATGCAAATGTGCCACAATAGCTTAAATGGAGGAAACCAAAGTGATGAAGCCACTCAAGCTCCATGCCACAGAGCCCTGGGAGGGCACTGCCTCTGGAAGCCCATGCCTTGCATTCCCACTGGCAGGACAGGATAGAGCTGTCCTCTGGACCGTAAGGACCTGTTCAAAGCTGCAGATACTTACCAGGCTTTCTCTCTATTCCTCTCTGCTTTTGGTCAGCACAATCGCCTGGAATGAGAGCAGACACAGCCCATGAGCTACAGCCACATTCTGCTGCAAGGAACACAAGGCATGTAGCTAAGGCATGGTACTCACCCAGAGAGGAGACACGAGGGAAGCCACAACTGGTGTCTGCAATGAGAACCATATCAGACTCTGCTCATGAGGCTGAGGGAATTTACTGGGCTGAGGAGGGCAAGGAAAGCCTTACGTGGCATGGTGGGTTGCAATCCAGTGACACTGTCCTCACGACCAGCTGTGAGAAAGCAGAGAGGAGAGATATGCCATCTGACAGGACTTGCCAGGAGATCACCACCAGCCCAGGGTCTGTCTTACTTGCCCTGGACAGTCCCATAGCCCAACATGCCCTAGCCACAGCTCCACAGTGCCCTGCAAAGCCCCAGAGCATTTCAGAGCTAGGTACAAAAGCAGGATTCACTCACTCACCACTGCAATGCAGCCACTTCTGGGCTGGAAAGCAGCAGTGGCAGAGCAGTGTGCAAGGATAATCCCACATCCACTTGAAACTGCAGGGGGAATTTAGGGAGACAGAAGGTAGTTACCCCAGTGTGGGATGATGTCTGGGGCACCCATGCAAATCAGACTCAGGAATGTATCCTGCATTGCCTCAGTGCCAAACCCCCAGGAGTTCACAAAGTGAGAGGGGTACAGGATACACCCTTGGGTGTGCTGCAGGGCAGGGGACCTCTACCCTTACACACAGCCCTATGGTGTTAGTGGGGAAGGAAGGGATCCAGGACCTGCCAAAGGAAGGGGAGTCATGTGCCCCGCAGTGTCACAAGAATTGCCTGGGCCATACTTGGGGTCACTGTTCCTTGCAGACCTTGCACCCTGCAATGTGCCATGGGGCAGCCAGCAGCCTTGCCATGCCCTCAAGCTCAGTCAGAGCTGGGGACCCCTTCCTGCCCTGACCCAGCCATGCCCATCCCCTCATGCTCTGGCTCTCTTTAGAACCAAAATTCCTGGAGGGGGAAGTCCCAAAATCCCCACCACTGAGCATCCCTGCTGAGTGACAAGTGTTGGACCCCCCTCTAAACCTCCCACTGCCATCATGCTGGCATGGACTGGGGCTGGAGCTATGGCCGTGCAGCCTGGTGGAGCAGGGCAGATTTGTACTTACAGCTCTGCGGATCATCCATCGCAGCCTGCACCACTGGAGACAGCAGCAAGGCTGAGGTGCCCTCACCATCACTGTGCTCTGCAGGAAAAGGTAAAGGAGTGCAGAAGTGGGCTTCAATAACTGGATAAGAAGGGGTGTGTGCTACCCCACAGCCAGGACAAGCCACACTCCAGCTGCCTGTGCCCATGGGTACCTGGTGGCTCTGGTGGTAATGAAGAACGAGTGGCAAGTGTGCTGTGGTACCTGTGCTTCGTGGAAGGCATCCCCTCTAGGCCTACGGGAAGAAAAAGCCCATCAACAGATCCTGGGTGTCTGTGCAGCACCGGTATGCTCCCTCAGCATCCCAAGTCTAGCTACCCTGCTAAGCCCACACGCTCATCCCTGGCACCCACTTGGCATCCTCCGGTCGCCAAAGACAGGCTTCCCAGCCGTCTTCCAGATACTCTTCATGGCTTTGTAGTACGCGGCCATCGGATGCGAGCGGTGTCCTGCCCTCCGGCGCGTCTCCCGCTCCAAGTAGAAAGCCTGCTTGAGCGCCTTCCACTTGGAGCGGCACTGGGCCACGCTGCGCTCGTACCCGGCCGCCGCCATCCCCCTGGAGATCTGCTGCCACAGCGCCTCGTTGGGTCGCGACGTGGAGGACATGAGCAGGGGGACCTCCCCCGAGTCCTGCACCAGCGACAGAAGGCCCCATATCTCCTCCTGATTCCATGCCCGCCCGCGGGGCATGCTGCCGGGGGCGGCGAGGGGCAGGGCTCAGCCCCGGGGCTCGGCCGTGCGCTCCCGAGGGCGCCCGGGGCCGATGTCCCGCCGGGGACGGCGCGGGGAGCCGCCGGGGGAGCCGCCGGGCGCCGCGGCACCGGGCTCTCATCGGGACTCACACCGACCTCCCCGGCACCGCCCCGGGAACTGTCGGGAGTCTCCGGGAGACGCATGGAGCATGTGCCGATGGGAGGCACATGGGAGGTGCCGCTGGGAAACGTAGTCCTGGGCGAGGCGACTGCCCGCAGCATAGCCCGTCGTTGTGTGCCCGCAGGCTCCCGGCGGTCTGGGGGCTCTGCCGTGGCCCCGTACGAGAGCACGGCGGGGATGGTCGTCATGGCAGCCCTGAACGCCGCGGGAGGAGAAGCAGCGCTCCAGCCCCCCGCTTTCCAAGGCTGAAATGGAGTTGCAGCTTCATGTGAAAAAGGGCAGCAGAAAACACAGCAGTAAACTGGTTTTTTACTGTTTACAGCGGTAAACAAGGCCCTCGTGGCTTTGCGGCTCGGAGAGAAGCGTGTGGGGGTGTGTCCTGCTTCCCGAAGATGCCCGGTTTTCCCCTCGCAGTCGCTGGGGCAGATCAGACTGAGAAAGTTGGGGTTGTTGAGCCTGGAGAATAGAAGGTTACGGGCAGACCTTACAGCACTTTTCCGATACCTAAAGGGTTACAAGAGAGCTGTAGAGGGACTTTCACAAGGGTGTGTAGTAATAAGACAAAGGGGACTTAATGGCTTTGAACTGGCAGAGGGTAGGTTTAGATTAGATTCTAATCATAAAATCATAGACTGTCCTGAGTTAGAAGGGACCCATTGGGATCATCAAAGTCCAGCTCCTGATCCTGCATGGGACAGCCAAAGGAAGCACACCATGTGCCTGGGAATACTGCCTAAACACTTCTTGAATTCTGTCAGGCTTGATGCTGTGACTACTTCCCTGGGGAGCCTGGGATACATTTTCCTAGTATCTAGCCTAAACCTCACCTGACACAGCTTCATGCCAGTCCCTTGGGTCTTGTTGCCGGTAACCAGAGAGGAGATCAGTGCCTGTCCCTCCACTGCCCCTTGTAAGGAAGATGCAGACTGCTGGGATGCTCCCATTAGTGTCCTTCAGGCTGAACAAACCAAGTGGTTAAGGGGATGGAGTCCATCATTAGCAAGTTTGCAGATGACACCATAAGTGTCGATCTGTTAGAGGGTAGGATGTCTTTGCAGAGAGACCTTGACAGGCTGGATAGATGGGCTGAATTCAATAGTATGAGCTTTAATAAATCTAAGTGCTGGATCTTACACTTTGGTCACAATAACCCCATGCAGAGCTATATATTGGGGATGGAGCAGCTGGAGAGAGGCCAGACAGAGAGGGACTTGGGAGTGCTGGTTGATAGGAGACTGAACATGAGCCAGAGTGTGCCCAAGTGGCCAAGAAGGCCAATGGCATCTTGGCCCGTATCAGGAATAGGACTGGAGAAGTCATTCTTCCCCTATACTCAGCACTGGTGAGGCCGCACCTTGAGTGCTGTGTCCAGTTGAGATGCTGGAATGTGTCCAGGGAAGGGCAATGAGGATGGGGAAGGGGCTGGAGCACAAGCCCTATGAGGAATGACTGAGGGTGCTGGGGTTGTTCAGNTGTACTTAGTGACATGATTTAGAGGATGGGATGGTGTTGGGTAGGTTGATAAGTTAGGTAATAGGTTGGACTTGATGATTTCCATGGTCTTTTCTAGCCTTGTTAATTCTGTGTGCAATTCTGTAAGTGACTTCAGCTCCCTCCTCATATAGCTTTCCCTCTATGAAGAAGAAATTCTTGACTATGAGGGTGGAGAGGCTCTGGCACAGGTCGCCCCGAGAAACTGTGGGTGCCTCACCCCTGAAAATGTTCAAGGCTGGGCTGGATGAGGCTCTGAGCAACCTGGTCTAGTGAAAGCTGTCCCTACCCATGGCAAGAGGGGTTGGAACGCGATGATCTTTAAGGTCCTTCACAACCCAGACCATTCTGTGACTCTGCGACATGGTTGCCCAGCCTAGCCCTGGCCCCATGGCTGAATCAGCAGGCATCCCCATTGCTTGCTGCCCCAAAACAAGCGGTGTGGGGTTCCCTCATGCCGAACCCCCTGAGTGCCGGTCTCGACAGGGCTCTCCTTAGCCCCAAGTGGTAGCAGCGCGACGACGGATGACACCCGACGCCCGCGGGTTGTGTCCCAGGTGGTGCCCCTGGGGACGCCTCCAGGAAGTGACACTTTCCGTTTTGCATCACAAGTCGCCTGATTAAGTGGTCTGGGAGTGGGTTGCCGGCGCTCCCGTGGGGTGCAGAGCAACAAATCAAGGGAGGGATGGAAGAGAGGGTCACGTACGCCGATCTGCGCTTTCCCCCCACACCAGGTAATGGCACGCTGGTCCCTGTCCCTTTCCTGCCAGCTCTCTCAGTAGGCTCCCTGTCCTGCTGCAGCCGCTTGCCCTCCTCAGGATCACTTTCCCAGGCCTGCTACTCCCACTCCCTCTTTTCGAGTGTCCTCTCCCAAACAGATCTTCTCCAGCCTTCTTGCAGACTCCCTGCTCTCAGAGTAGGGTGTAGGTGAGGCTCAAGGTCAGGGAATGACCACTGCACCCCAATGCCACAGCACACACAGGCACCCACTTCTCTTCTCTTCTCTCCCTCCCCCATGCAAAGCACTGTCTGCAGGGACACAATTTCTAGGAAGGTCAAGCTGCTGCAAACAGGCTCTTCGCCACTGTTCCCGGGCTTCCCCACTGCCTCCTGATATCCTACCTGGATTTCACAGACATTTTCTGGAAGTTCCCCACTGCTACCACCAATCCCTCCAGGGTCTAGGTTAAATTCTTTTTTCAGCTCCTCAGCAGCCAGTGCGCCTGCCCTGGTGCTGGGCAGCGCTCAGCCTGGGTCTCCTTTCCTTGATGCTTCTGCTGGCACAAATCGTCCTCATCAGTATGAGCTTCCACTGTAAGTACATACCTGCCTGTGTCTGGATCTCTGTGGCTGGGGTCTTGGAGTCAGGGTTGCCACTGCAGGGTTTGTGTACTGATACAGAGAGCTGCAGCTTGCCCAGGTAGCTGGGTCCTCTTTCTTGGGGCGGAGGGTGTTGATGGTTCTGGAGCAATCAGGAAAATTGGTGAGGCAAGCCATCGCCTACCTGGCTGGGAAAGGAAGTTGGTGGGACAACGTGGGCTTGAGGAAGGTCCCTTTATCACGTGGCATTGAAACGAAAGCAGGAGGGAGAGTGATGACACTGAAAAGGAAAGGCAGCAGGACTTTCCTCGAAAGCCTGTTGTGTGATGGGCTCCCAAGCACAGCAGAAGCTATAAGGACCTTGGCGAGTTTGGCACACCTAAAGCAGGGGACACCCTCACCCACAACCATGGGGCTGTCCCGTGGGAGAAGACACTGGGTGCTGCTGGGAGCAGAAACCCAGAGTTGCTTGGACACCTCTGTGCTCTTCTTCTGTAGATTTAGCACAACAACAGGTGAGCTGCACCCGTGATCTCTGGAGCATGCAGGAGAGCCCCAGCTATGGGCAACAGACACTGCAAGGTCAGAGAGCATGCTGGGCTCCTGGACAAGGTTTGAGAGCGTCTGACTGCTCCTTTCAAATGGCAGGATCTGTCCATACTACAGTATATTCTCTCCCCACAATTCCTTCACCCTTGCTACCTGACTCCTGGCTCACGGCATAGAGAACTGCCCCAGCAGTGCCGAATAGCCTGAACTGCTGAGACCCCTCCAGAAGAGATGACCCCAGCATGACTCAGCATTGCCTGGGCATGCCACCAGCACCAGGCTCATGGATGCCACCAGCATCCATGCGCCAGATGGCATTGGGTGCTCTCTTTTGACCAGCTTCTGGTGCAGCTGAAATCTTTACTGAGTTCCCAGTGCTCTAGAAATTATGTTTGTGTCATCTCTGCCAAACTGGAGGTTCCCACCCTGCCCAATGCCAGCATCTTCCTACAATTCCTTCTCCCCATGGAGCTGACGTTGGGAGGTGGGAGCTGGGCTCCCATGAAAGGGCAAGTGAAGAGTGGTCTCCATGGGGCAGCCATAGGAACACACTGGGTTGATTGGTACCCAGTGGACTACCCATTGTCACTCTCCTGGCTGTTGGGCTGGGGGCTGATGGCAGTCCCTGCCAGATGCCCCATCCCAGCTTCTGTGTTTCTGCTATGCAGAGCAATGCCAGTTTTGCCCAGTTGGCTGGCTCTGGGATGCGGGGCAGTGCTACTACTTCTCATCTGCCAAAAAGAGCTGGGAACAGAGCAGAGAGGACTGCTGCTCTAGGGGGGCACAGCTGGTCACCATCCAAACCAACACAACCTTGGTGAGTGCACCCAGCCTGCCCTTTCCAACTCCCTGTGAGCACTGGGCTGTGCTGGTGACCACCTTGAGATCCCTCAGCACTCACCCACCCATCAACAGCATTGTCTCAGCTTCCTGGATCTGGCCCATGTGTCAAAATCCTAGCCAAGCCTCCAGGCAGGGAGCTGGGAGTGCTGTGCCCATCCTGCACAACCCCCATCACTAATCATGTGGCTGGGGCTGGGTGTTCCTTCAGGTTGCTCATGCAGGTCCTCTCCTGTTCTAGGCTTTCCTGGTGCGCACAGCCAACATGGAGGTATTCCACGTGGGGCTGAGGCAGAATGGCTTCGGATCTTACTGGAAGTGGCTGGATGGCACCACATTGAAAGGGTGAGGCCGTCAGATTGTTCCCAGCCAGGGCTGCTGTGGGTCCGGAATCAGGGCTCGGGGAGGTGACAGGGGGACCTTGGCATTCAGGGATGTACTCCATATTTTGGCCACCTCTTGTCTTCCCAGGGCTGCACTGGGGCATTTTAGGGAAGGGAAGATAGCAGAGGCCTGACCCTGGAGCCCACAGTCTGCCTGGGTGAGGGACTGAGAGGGTCCCTGAAAAGCAGGTTCTCAGATTTTGGTTGATGTGGTTGGTGCTGAGCCCTGCCAGGAGGGGTCTGGGGATCCCACATGCATGATGGGGTTGGGAGCATCACAGCATATGGCTTAATTGGGAGGAGGCACGAAACTGCCAATTGTGAGGGTGGGCTTTGCCCACAAAGCATCCCAGTGCAGTCTTTGGTCCCTGGCTGGAGGAGCTGCTGATGGGACAACCCCAGTTCTTCTTGCCCATTCTGTCTCAGCCCACTCTCTCCCTGCAGGATCTTCCCAATCCAGCACTACTCCAGGTCTTTCCAGGCCTGTGGCAGGGTGTCAGGATTGGGACTGTCAGGTGGCCTGTGCACAGAATCCCTCGGATGGATCTGCAAGCAGAGTGCAGCCACCCTGCAGTGGCTCCAGTCCTCGCCTCCTGCCTTCCGCTGGGGAAACACCACCTACAGCTGTGTGAGGCCCTGATGGCTGTGGAGACCTCCAGTCTGTCCCACAACCATGTTCCCTGCCTGACCCTACTGCATGGGCATTCCCAGACAATGCTGCCTCCTGGCTTAGACCTCTTTAGCCCGCTGTAACTGCATTTTGCCAATAAACTCTGCCAATAACTGTGGCTGGCTTTGGGGAATGATGGTGGTGAGATGGAGCTGCATCGTCCAGCTCCCTGACTCGGCTGTATCACTGACAAGTGGGAAATTGTATCTGTTGCACTGTTACCAGGAGCACCCTCATGTCCCGATGGCATTGTGAGGCAGTTCTTGTGCAAGCTGGAGCTGGACCCCAGAAAGCTCTCGGCTTTTTGATCATGGTGGCTGCCTGGAGTTCATGCTTCTTGGGACACGCAGCTAAGAGGTGACCCTTTACCTCCCTTGTTGTCCCACTAAGGTCTCGGGCTGGGCAGCAGCTGGTGCCTGCCCAGTCTGAGTAGATCCCACAAATGCCTTCACTTGTCTTTGAGACTGGATGATGTGTGAGATGATGTGTGAGAGCCTGAAAGGCCGGCTGGGGCTTGAGGAGCTTAAGTTTAAGATGGACCACATGGATTTTTCCAGCAGCCTGGAGCTCTGGCACAAACATCCCTGGGATTCCCTCTGGCACATTTAGAGGACCAAGCCCTCATGGTCAGTGTTCCAAGCAGGGGCTGGGAGGTGAAAGGTGATGCATGGTGCAGTGTAGCCCTGCTGTGGTGAGTACATGTTGGCTTGGGCTCCTCACAACCTGGGGACATGGCTGCAGAGCATGCTGCTCAGAGCAGAGCTCATTCAACCCCCACTCCCTGAATCAAGGGCAGCCTCATAAGAAAAAAATGCTTTTTGCAAATAAATTAACTACTTCTTCTTTTCTGTATATGAAGAAGTGTCTCCACTCAAAATGGTCTTAACCACAGTCTACCACCTGACCGTGGTGGAGTAGAACAGGACTGGGTTCCTGGACTGCTGTTGCCCAGCTGCCCACACGGCCCAGAGTCTGGTCTGTTCTAATCTGAAATTCATGGAGGATTCTGCTCACTGCCCCCATCTGCCCTGGGGTCCCCAGGTACCAAGAGGGTGCTGGAAATAAGGCAGATTGTCAGCAGATTCTCCCCACTGGCATTTTGTGAAGGCATATGGTGCATACGGATTGGATGTGGAAATCATCACGATAAACCTGATGGGCTTATGATAAGTTGCATAAAGAGTAAGTTGTTCCATCCTGGTCATCTGCACCTCTCCCATCTTCACCGGCCATGGGTAGAGGTACTGTCTGCTGCCCAAGTGTCTGTCCTGGCCATGGAACATGCCATGCTCAGCATGGGCAGTGCTGTGGCTGAGAGGACCTGGGGCTGCAGCTCTGTGGTGGTGTAGTTGTTTGACCCTGGCTGGATGCTAGGTACCCTCTAAAGCCGTTCTCTCACTCCCCTCTGCAAATGGGTAAAGGAAAGAAAATATAACTAAGGGTTTCATGAGTTGAAATAAGGACCATGAGAGATCCCTTACTGATCACCATCATGAGCAAAACAGACTCTAGGTCGGGATATTAATTGAATTTATTACTAACAGGAACAGAGCTTAAGAATGAGAAGCAAAATAAATTCTAAAGAAACCTTCCCCCAACCTCCTCTTTCCAGGTTGTATCTCCTCTCCCCATCAGTGCAGGGAATGGGTGCTATGGTCAGTTGTTGTTTCTGCTGCTGCTCAGAGAGAGGGGTCTTTTCTCTGCTCTTCTCTGAGTCCCATCTTTATCTACCCCTTACATTTTTTTTCTTCCTTCTTAGATATGTTCTCACAGAGGTGTTACTATCACTCCTGATTGGCCTGGCCTTGGCCAGTGGTGGGTCTGTCTGGAGCTGGCTGGCATCGGCTGCTGGACATGGGGGAAACTCCCAGCAGCTTTTCGAAAAAGCCTTCCTTACAGCCTCCTGCTGCTACCAAAACCTTGGCCTCAGAAAACCCAATCCAAGTGGGCACTGCTGCCTTGGCAGCTGTCTTGGTAGCATTGTGGTGGCACCTCTCATGTGCTCCTTTCCTTCTAAGAACTCTTGATTCCTACTCTATGCAAGAACATCCTATGACAAGAGAAGCAGCTCAGAATCACAGAGTCACAGAATTAACAAGGTTGGAAAAGACCACAGTGATCACCGAGCCCAACCCATTACCTAACCTATTACCAACCTATTACCCAACACCATCCCATTGCCTAGATCATCTGCTCCTACTGCTTGGATGATTTTCCATGAGTCTTTGAGAAGCCTGCAGATCAGAGAAACCCATCTGAGACCCTCTTTCTTCTCCAGGCCAGGGAGTTAACTTGCAGACCTCCTTTCCATTGTAGTACTGAGGGACAGGAGCTGGGGGTGCACAGCCAAAACCCCCTTTACGTCCTGCCACACACATATCCCAACCCAGTTGGCTCAACCACATTTAAAAGCTCTGAGGATACAGGTTGGGAAAGAAGGTGTCCGCCTTTTAAAGCAGACAATGGGAACACTGGGCTGTGGATGAGAGGAAAGCAACAGAGACTATTTATCATGAGCCTTTGCAACATGGTTCTCCATGGTGTCTTCACTGGCAAAGTGGGGATATAGGGCCAGGAGAAGAGAGTGGTTGGAAATCCAAATGGTGTGAGAGCTGCAGTGGGTGTTAGCAGTGCCCTCATCCACCTGGCAATACCCCTGCAGGGTTGATCCTGGGGTTGAAGGTCCTTGATTCCTTCCTCAGTGCCCTGGATAATGGGTTTAGGATGGCCTCAGGCAGCTGGGAAACAATACCAAACTGAGCAGTGTGTATACTGGAGGGCAGGACTTGTGTACAGAGAAGCCTGGAGAAATAGCTTGATGGGAACCTGCTGATACTGGAATGAGGGAAAGTGTGAATCCTGCTGCTGGGAAGGAAGCAGAGGCCCCACAAGTCAAGATAAGCAAGTAACAAGCCATGCTGAACAGTCCTTGGGGACCCACAAACAAGAGATTGGACAGAGTTCAGCATGTGGTGCCAGAGCCCAGTGACATTGTGCAGAGGAGGCTGGAACTCAGGGCTTCATGAGCAGGGAGTATGGTCCTCTGGGCACTAGGAAGGCCACAAGACTTTTTATTGCATGATAGACGATACTGGAGGGGACCTTTTGCAATCCTGTCTCAGCCTTGCTATGCTATGGGCTGGCTCCACCAGCTTCTTTCTGTGGAGGCCCTCCCATGAACTCCCCTCTCTCAATTTGAAGTCATTTCCCCTTGTCTTTCTGCTACAAGACCTGGTGAAAAGTCTCTCTGCAGATGTCCTTCCTGTTCTGGGGACCCCAGAGCTGGATGCAGTGCTTCAAGTGGGTCCCACCAGAGAGGAGCAGAGGAGCAGAATCCCCTCCCTTGACCTGCTGTCCACACTGCTTTGGATGCAGCCCAGGACACATCTGTCTTTCTGGGCTGTGAGTTCACATGGCCAGGTCATGTCCAGCCATGCCCATGGGAGTCCTTCTCAGCAGAGCTGCTCTCAGTCTGTTCATCCCTCAGCCTGTGTTGATACCAGGGGTTGCCCCAACCCAGGTGCAGAACTTTGCACTTGGCTTTGTTAAACCGCAAAAGATTCTCCATGTGCTCACTCCTTGAGCTTTATCCAGGTCCCTCTGGATAGCATCCTGTCCCTCAGACATGTCAACCTCACAACTCAGCTTGGTGCCACTTGCAAGCTTGTGAAGGTGCACTCAATCGCAGTGTTTATATCATTGATGAAAGCATAAATAGCATCAGTGCCAATGAGGATCCTTGAGAGGACACTGCTTGCCACCAGTGTCCACATCAGGACATTGAGCACTATCTTCTGGATGGATCTGTCCAGCCAGTTCCTTATCCACTGAACACTGAATCCAAGTCTCCTCAGTTCAGAGGGAGATTGTCAAAGCCTTTACAGAAGTTAAGATAGAAGACAAGATAGATAGCCTTTTCCTTGTTCACTGATGCAATCACTCCACTGTGGAAGGCCACTACATTAGTTAGGCAGGACTTTCTCTTGGTGAAGCCACGCTGGCTGTCTCAAAATCAACTTAGCAAAATGGTTTCCAACACCTGCCCCTCTCTGCAGACACACTGAGTGAAAAAGGAGAATCAGTACTGCTCCTGGACTTCCCCACGCACTGCATCTGTGTCCTGGACAGGTCTCTCTCATCACCCCCCTTGGCAGCTTAGGTTCCACTTACATCTTAGGCATCTTCCACTATGGTGACAGGGGTCTCCCCTTTTTGTGGTGTTCCCAAGTCCACACAGTGCTTCCTCCTCTCTCCCACTCTCTCAAAGCTCCTAGCTGCAACTGTTTCCTCAGGGCCTCCCCCATTTGCCTTTCATGATGTCATGAATCTTCACTGAACCCCCATTTCCTTCCATGGTTTCTGGGTTCCTGCAATCACCCTCATAGTCTCAGGGCTCTTCATTGCACTCTTTTTAATACCATGGTTTTAGGACTTCCTTGTGCAACCTCTGTGTTCTCAAGGCTCCCAGCACTCTCCCATCTCCCATATGATCTTAGGGTTACCCAGCAGTTTCTCATGCTGATGGCACCACTGCCTTTACCCTTCCCAGGCAAGACCCAGCCCAAAGCCCTGGGCCGGTGGTGGAGGGAGGAAAAAGGGCAGGATGAGAGCTGTTAATGTTGAGAGAAGGGACAGGCTGTAACTTCATAGGATTCCCCAAAATGGTCAGGTTGGGGACACCAGTGTGTCATCCTCCAGCTCCCAAAAGATGCAAATGGTGGATCCTGCACAGTGCACCCCCGGCAGCCTTGGGGAAGCACAGAAGGTGGGAGCTGGACTCTGCACTGGAGACCTGGGTCACTGCGAGCTGTGCTGGTCTGGGCACGTAGGGATACACAGAGGCACAATGCAAAGTGGAATAACAAGCATATGCATGAGTGTGAGAGAGGGGAAAAAGGTCTCTTTTCCATGCATTAAAATACAGACTCCCTTTCCCAGCACTTTGTAACACAGTTGAGGCAAGGTGTGCACAGGGCACAGAGCCTTGAGATGCAGCCACATCTCATGTCCCCGAGTCCAGTGATGGAGTAGGGTCTCAGCAGTCAGTCCTTGGTCAGGAAAGGAGATTGTGTCTCAGATGTGCTGCTCAGCTTTGGTGATTGTTCACAGATCCACTGAAGGTTAATCTTGCAATCGAAATACTTAATTTGCCCATAAGCTACTGCCCTGCAGTACCTAGGAAAGAGGGCAAATCAGAGCAGCAGTGACAACATCCTCACTATGGACACCACTTCCCACAGGTCACAGTGCCACTGGGTCAGGCAGACCATGTGGCACAAGAAGCAGTCTGAGGAAGGGTCACTTTCCTCTTCCCAGTCTATTCCTCTGCCACTTGGAGATGCAGCAGTGCACTCCACATCTGGGCTCTGCCCAGACCCCTCTCATGGGACCTGCTCATGGGACCATCATCCCCTTTGCTGGGGGATGTAATGGGGGCAAAACAGCACCTTTCTGGGATGGCAAAAGGGCAGGTGCTTGTGTCAAGAACTCTTGTATTTATGAAGTGTACCTCTTTTCGTTCCATACAGAAGCTGCCTTTGTGTCATGAACGAATTCTCCAATCCAGTATTGTGCAGTAAGCTCCTGCACAAAATGCTGGGAGAAAAGAAGCTGTCAGCCACCTGCTTCATGATTAGCACTTGCCTGGTGCCCAGGAGCCCCAGGGCTGGGTGTGCTTTTCCCCCCAGATTGCCTGGATGGAAAGCATGGCTCACACTGCCACCCCAGCACCTCCACAGACACTGCTGCTGTTGGTCCCAAGGGATTCTGCCCAGCCCCTCCCTCCTGGGGTACCACAACCCCTCGCTCTGTACCGGTGCTGTCAATGGTGATGAGTTGCCTTGGGTCAGCAGTTTAGCAGACTTTTGTTTGCAGTCCCAATAGCTGTTCAACCAGGTATTCCTCTTCATCGAGATGAAGAGACACTTGCTCCTGTAGAGTATCCAGCCCGAGGGGCAGCATTCTGTGGAGAGGGGCACAAATCAGGTGCTCATCCTCCACAGATGCAGAAGGGCTCAGCCTGGCTGACATCACCTCCTACATCTCCCCAGCAGCAGCACTGCCTGTACTCTGACCCCCTCACGGCTCTACCTGTATTCACACAGGCACGCAGGCTGATCACAGTGCTCTCGCTGCTGTTGAGCTTCCTCTGCACCTCCTGCATCTCCTTCTCCGTCTTGCCCAGGACATCTATGACATGCCCCAGCTCGGTGTTCAGCCTCTCCAGCTCCAGCTGGCTGATGTTGCTCTCATGCCACGCGCGCTGCAGCTCCGCTCTGGCCCACGCCAGCTCCAGTTGTGTCTGCTCCAGGCTCTGCTCCCGTGTGCTCAGCTCCTGTGACAGGCGGCTCTGCTCGGCTGTGTGGTTGCGGGAGGCATCCTGCAGGCTGCGGGTGACCTGCCAGTCTGGGGACAGGGCAGGTGAGCTGGGCACGGGCCTGGGGCCCTGCCTGTGGCATGGCATTCAACAGGGAGAGTGAGATAAGAGTGGCTGTGGGTAGAGATGGTCCTGGGGGTGCCAGTGCAAAGGGAAAGGGAACCCCAGCGATGGCAGGTAGACAATGGGGGGCAATGGGAGAAGGGGAGTGGGAATGGGAAGGCAGTGGAAGGCAGTGGGAGACAGTCGGAAGGCAAGGGGAGGCAATGAAAAGGCTGCTAGAGGTAGTGGGAGGCAATGGAAAGGCAGTAAGCAGCAGTGGGAAAGCAGTGGAGGGCAGTGGGAGAGAGTTGGTAGGCAGTAGGAGGCAATGAGAGGGAGTGGGGAGGAGGCAGAGGAAAGGCAGTGGAAGGGATTGGGAGGCAGTTCAGAGGCAGTGAGATGAGGTGGAAAGGCAATGGGAAGACAGTGAGAGGGAGTGAGAGGGAATGGGAGGCAATTAGAAGGCAAAGAGCAAGTGAGAGGTAATGAGAAGGCAGTGGGAAGGAGTGGGAAGCAATGGGAGGTAGTGGGAAGGTATTGGGAGGACAGTAAGAGGCAATGGGAAGCAGTAACAGTGGAAGGCAGTGGAAGGGTTTGGGAGGTAATGGGAATGCAAGGGCAAAACAATGGGAGACAGTGGGAAGAGAATGGGAGGCAATGTCAGGCGGTGGAATGTAGTGGGAGGCAGCTCAGACTGACCGTGCAAGAGGCAGCAACCAGCCCTGGACTCCGAGTCCCAGGCACCCCTCATCCCTGACAACACCCCCACAGCCTGTTCCTTGCCCAGCCTGACACCCGCTCCCCCGTGTCCCCCTCCCAGATTCCTCCCACCCCATGGCAGTCTCCCTGACTCACAGCAAGCCCCCAGGGCCACGACTGCCACCAGCAGGATCAGGAGCAGGCTGGCTGCCAGCAGTCCTGTGGGGACACGCCATCGACGGGGCAAGTGCCCTGCAAGAGATGAGCACCCCCAGGCATCAACCCGTGGTTCCCCAGGCACCACATGGTCCCTACCCTGTGCCCAGGCATCCCTCCAGCAGTGGCCAGGTTCCCACCTGGGCTGGGTGTCATGGTCACTGGCCCCGGCATCACATTCTCGTAGGGGTTGTCATCCTCATCGGGCATGGTGGATGGGGACCCTGCAGCAAACTTCAGGTCGGCATAGACCACACTCTGGGACATGTCCTGGTCTCCCCTGATGGTCCTGGAGGCTTTGCTCCGCTGCAAAGGAAAAGTGCAGCTGGTTTCTGCAGAAGAAGAAGTGTAGTGAGGTGTGGCAGAGGGGAAAGTACAGACACAGTGCTGGTGCCCTGCCATTGGCCCAGCACCACCGTCCTGTTCCCTTCCACACCCCGAAACTGCTCAGGGCCCCCTGGGATGGCAGTGGGCGTTGTGGCTCTGGGCAGAGCTGCAGGGCTCAGCCTTCAGGGAACTGACTTAATTCCCTAGGGCAGTGGAGAGCAGGGTGGGAACAGGGGTCTTTGGTACTGACCTTTCGGATGGAAGTTTCCCTCTTCTTTTTGCTTTGTTCCAAAATTTCAGCATTGATGCTGTGTGGAAATGTTCACCCTAATGCCTAAAAGGGATTTCCACATTGCAGCACGAGCTTTCACTTCTCTCTCTTCATGACCACATCTCACCACTCTGCCAGCAAGGGGACCACAGAAAACTGCGTTCCAGACTTCAAAGGGTCATGCTAAATGTCCACATTGCTCTCCCCTCATTTCCAGCCCAGTGATGCCAATCAGTAGCAGGTATATCGGGCATTCACACAGTAAGTAAGTCCCACTGGCTTTCCCCCAGCATGTCCTCCCTGGGCCTGCGCCCCTGCATGCCCAGGAGGACATGCTCCATTTTCTTCCAGGAGACTAAGTAGAGTCTATCCAACCCTTAGCTTTCCAAACTTCTTTCCTGTCCCCTTTGAAGCTGGCTGTAATTTTTGCCGTTCTCCACGTATGAAGGATTTCCCTTGTTCTTGCAGATGATGGGCAGTGCCCTTGTAATGCTGTGCTCCACTGTGCACCTCCAGTCCTGTCCCAGGGACTGGCTGTGTCCAGATATGCCTAGCTGGTCCCCAACTCAGTCTTCCTTCTGGAAGCTACCTTCTTCTGGATGAAGTTCAGTATAGACCTCTGAGATGCTGAGGAGCTGGAGGGACCAAGAAAGAGGTGCTGTGAGGGCTGGGGTCATGGTCTTAGGAAGAGAAGGCAAAGTGGATGTCATTGCTCTATGCAACTGTCTGTGAGAGGTCTGGAGCAATGCCAAAACTGGGTTCCTCTAGGAGGGGACCAGGGAGAGGATAAGAAGGGATGGCAAAAACTACATTATGGGGAAATTCCCATTCTCCGAGGCTGGGAGAGGAAATCTGTGCCTGTGAAGACCAATAGCCCTCCACAGAGCTCTCCACAGGGCAATGTGCTCCTGTGTTGAGGCTTGCCCTGCTCTCCCCCTGCTCTCTGGCCCAGGGATTTGGGTCCAGGTTTGATCTTCCACGGCAATGACCTCAGGCTGTGCTGCCCTTGCCCTGCAGTGTGCTCAGGGGGACCATGAGCACTTTTGGACAGGGGGAGGGGATGGGCTGCTGTTTCTGGGACCAATGAGAGGGTGCTGGTCGCTTCAGCTGTGCCTCACTGGTCCCATCTGCTACAGCACAGAGTGAACTTCTGCTTCTGCAGATGCTGGCTGCACTTCTCCTTTGCACCTCCGAGAGTCAGCGCAATCACCAGGAGCAGGACCATCCCAGAAAGGCACTCCAAAGGCAGACTGGGAGCCAGAACTGCTCAGAGCTTGCCCAGTGCTTGCCTGCATGGCCCAGAGCATGGTTTATGCTGACCTGAGGTTTGCCAAAGTGATGGGAGGCCGGAGCATGGCGAGCCAGGCACTGGAAGCAGGTGAGAATCCACAGGCACTGCCACACTGTCCCTGCCATGCTGAACCCCATGGACTCAGCCGCTCTCCTCTGCCTTCCTCCAACAGCCCTCGGCATGGATGAGGCAGAGAGCCCCTATGAGAACACACAGCCTGTGCTGGCAGGGCAGGATGGGGATGGGGACCAGCCCGGCCCAGGTGAGTACCCAACTGGAATCCAGGGGACCCAGGGAGTTCCTGGTGTGGATAGTGGGTGGTGTTTCAGGGTGCTTCCCACTCTCATCCTTGAAGACACGAAGCGCCTACACCATGCCAGCTGTGTCATCATGCCACTACTCCACTCCCTGCAGGCAGGTGCTCTGGGGGCTGTCAGGGGTTTTCCAGCTCTCCAGGTGATGTCTGTTGTGTCTTCCAGGCCGCTGGTCCCGGCGGTGGTGCATCCCTGTGGGGCTGCTGGCATCCTGTCTGCTGCTGGTGGCCACTGTGACCCTGGGGGCTTGCTGTGAGTTGAGGGTCTGTGCACACCTGGGGCTGGGGGTGGCTGGGCCAGGGAGACAGCTGGGCTGGGGCAGATGCTGTGGGTGAGCGGAGGGTGAGTAGGGGCATGCCAATGCACACTGCTTTATGGCTGAGTTCTCCCTGTCCCCCACAAACTGGCCTATGTCCCTCTCACATCATGGGCACCGCCCTTGCATCTTATCACTCATCTTCCCCACCTTGCTCTCTGTTTCTGCCCTTTTTCCTTCCCATCCTGGCATTGCTCAACTTCATGTTGCTGCACCCTTCCTGCCCCTGCTGTGCTGTGTCCGATCCAACACCGCATCCTGCCTTGCCATGCTCTCCCCTGCCAAGTCCTGCCCAGCCCTTAATCTTACACTTCCCTGCTATGACCTTCCTTCCCATCCTTTCCCATTCGTCATGGACAACTCTCTGCCTTACCCTGCCCATCCTACTTGCCCCAAGCAGGGTCAGTCCCATGNACGGGAGCAGAGCCTGGAGCAGACACAACTGGAGCTGGCGTGGGCCAGAGCGGAGCTGCAGCGCGCGTGGCGTGAGAGCAACATCAGCCAGCTGGAGCTGGAGAGGCTGAACACCGAGCTGAGGCGTGTCATGGGGGTCCTGGGCAAGACAGAGAAGGAGAAGCAAGAGGTGCAGGGGAAGCTCAACAGCAGCGAAAACACCGTGGCTGTCCTGCGCTCCTGCACAGCTATAGGTAGGGTGATGATGGAGAAGGCATAGGGTGCTGCAGGTGACTGGCATCCCTCGGAAGGTGCAGTGCCAAGGCACAAGCACTGGCTTTTTTGGCCACATGCTGGGGGCAGGGTGGTCTGAGGCTGAAGCTGTGACAGAGCAGAGGCTGAGCCTATGATACCTGGTGGGGAGACGTGGGGTTGTTCCTGGTCCTCCTCAGGGCATTTTTGGCTGAGCAAGTGACTGAGCTATGCCCCTGTCCACAGATTGCTGCCCTTCGGGCTGGCTGCTGTATAGGGGCAAGTGCCTCTTCATCTCCTCGGAGAAGAAGACATGGGAGGACAGCAGAGATGAGTGTGAGAGGACATATTCTCAGCTCCTGGTCACCAAATCCTGGAGTCGCTGGACAGTGCCGGTAGGATGCTGGGGGAGCTGAGGGCAGGAGCTGGTGTTTTTACTTCTGGGGTCCCCAAATGGACTGGCACTGATTTGGTGGCCCCTGTCCTGCCAAAACTTTGGAGGGGGCAAGGATGATCTCTGGAGCACACCTAGTGGTGGAAGTAGGGGAAAAGAAGCTCTGCCACTCCTGGATGCTGCCCAAAACTGGACCAGGGTATCAGGGCTGCTCAGCTGTCGTGTCCTAAGAAGTCCTAGCCCCAGGGCTTTTTGAGGAGATGATCATCCCTGGAAAATACTGCAGTACATATGTACCATGGAAAAACCATGAAAAGGTCGTTTTTCTTCTTCCCCAGACCTTCCTGAAGAATGCAGATATCCCATACTGGATAGGACTGCAGAAGGGCGGCTTCCCCTGGTACGACTATGGCTGGCTGGAGGAAGAGGACCCAGATGGCGATGGGGTCTCAGAGGCCTGGTTCTGGGTGGACGGCTCCCTTTATGAAAGGTACCCAGCAGCATAGCTTCTTGCCAAACCCTCCTCCCCCAGCACGGCTTTAGGAAGGTTTTAAATCCCACCAGTACCCAGTTCCAGGCACAGGCACTAGGAAACAAAGAGCATCAGACCAGCAGGGGCTGAGGGAAGGTGAGTGCAGAGTGAGGGAAGGTGTGATGAGATCCTTAGATGCAAATGGAAAGCCAAGACTTGAGGGGGTGCACGCAGGGCACGTGAAGCAGGAGGAGCAGACAAAAGAAACCACAAGTTTTATTTGGGGTCTAGGCAAGGTGTTCAAGCACCACCTCTATCCCCCACGTACCTGCTTGGTTCTTCCCTGAGGGAAAATCAAGCCTTCCTGCTCGAAGAGACTACTGGGCTCCTCCCTGCCACGTGTACCCCTCCTCAGCTCACTGCTGCTTCCTCCTGTAGTGTCTGAGAGCAGTGGGGAGGAACAGACCCGTCTGGCCAGGTGCTGGGTACCCAGTCTCTGCTCACTGCATGCCCCTCCATCCTCAGCCCTGCCATGGGGGCCTGCACCCAACATAGACCCATGGCTCAAGGCTTCTCCTCCAGCCATCCATGTGCCTTTTGAGAGGACTGGGCTCTCCCCACCACAGGGGTGAAGAAAGGCTACGCAGTGAGACTGAGTCAAGCAGGAGGGAGGCTAAGGGGAGTCACAGGCACTGCAAACCCTTTGCAGAGGTGTTTCTCAGTCTGCTTGAGGAAGGACAGAGATGCATCAGCTTTGAAATCAATAGGGGAGGACTTGGGGATCTCCCATTTGCCTGTAGCATCCAGCCCCTCCTGTGTGAGATACAAGAGGCAATCTTCACAGCAGGGGTTGCAAAAAAAAGGTGTCAGCTCCTGATAAGTTGTTTCCCCATCTAGGCCATGGCTCTCAAAGTCCAATGGGTCCTGTGCCATTATAAGCCGTGGGAACATCAAACCTGCCCAGTGTGCCAGTCCCCAGGATACGCACCTCTGGATCTGTGAGAAGGCAGCGGGGCCGAGCTCCCCTTTCTAGTGACGATGGCTGCTGGCCCCAGTACTGCTGTGGTGAGTGTGCCCATGCCAGGTTCTGCCAAGTCTGAGATGCATGGGGACTGTAGTGTGTTCATGGAAGAAAACAGGGAGCCTTCATCACTGCCTGTTTGACCCCCTCTCTTGGAAAGGGACAGGGATGCAGACCCCTCCCTATTCTGGCTGGAGCCTGCCTCCATCCTTTCACTGCCATGGGAGCCTTTGGTCTGTGGTAGTTCAAGAGGACTCCCTGAAGCTGTGGCTCAGTAAAGGGGCAAGATGGGGGAAAACCCTTTGGAAGGTGCCTTTCCAGCCCTGAGGCATGTGTTGAAGGCTGGGGAGCATCTCGCTCTCACCCTCACTCTCCTCTACCTTCCCTTGCAGCACCTGCACCCTGCACCACCTCTGCTCCAGCCTTGCTGCATCCCTACTGGGGATGTCACATCCATTCAAGCAAACCACTTCCCTCTCACAGACTATTGCACTTGGGCTGCCCAGGTCATTCTCAGGGATGCCCAGTGATGCTTGGGCATCACACAGACTGGGACATATCGCACCAGTAGCTGTTTCCTCCTCAGCTGATGTGCTTTGGCAGAGCAGTATGGGGCCCACAACCCAGCCCCACACTTGCATGGGACAGGCTGGGTCTTTCTGAAACAGAGGCTGTTGGGAGATGGGGAGTCTGGACCTGGACATGGTGAGGAGTAAGCCCTGACACTTACTGCTGCAGCCACGGCACATCCCCAGCGTGGAGTGAGCTTCAATGCTGGCATGCATGCAAGGAGCAGGAGTTAGGAACAGCACAGCCCCGCACCCAGCCAGTCCTTTCCCCGCAACAGGAATTTTCTACCTGACCCCATCTAAAGAGCAGCTTAGCTACAGCTTTCAGACAACTCAGCACACAAAAGCCTCGGCAGAGCCTCAGTGCCGAAAGAGTGAAGCCGAGCACGAACTGGCCGGCGCCTGCGCTGGCGGTTGGGGATTTTTTATGCGCTAATTAGAAAGTAGAGCGGTGACCTTTAGGGTTGTATGGCATGATTGTGCCTTTCAAAAGCAAAACCAACTAAGCACTTGCAGCAGACTGATGCCTTGCGAGACAACTCATCAGGACTTGAAATAGTTACTACACACGTGCACATATGAAGATTAAGCAAAGCAGCCCTGATGTAATGCTGCGGCCAGGTGAGAGCACAGGAAGTCATGTTCAATCAGGCGAAAATGCTCTTAGTTTACAATGGGGCCATATATAGTTCATTAATTGCTATGTGAATTAGCTTGCTTGAAGAGCAAAAGGGTGTTGAAGGCAGGCATTTTGGGGGTGGCATGTGTCACTCCTCTGTCTTTGTTGGCTGAACTTGCTTTGTAGTAATAAAAAGACACAGTTTGCCTGCTCTTTGCTTTCTTGTGTATCACTGCAAACATGGACTCAAGGGCATGAACTCAGAGAACCTAAATAATAAATAGGAATTTGACCGAAGCCATTTCAACCGAGATGAGCACACGGTGGGCACTGAGGTCTTGGCCTAAGCCAGGCTAGCTTGGAGTCCCTGAGAAGTTCCCCAGAAGCTCCAGGCAAGCCTGTGTAACCTTTTGGGCTTGGGATGTCTTCCACATCTGATGTGCATCCAAAAGACACAAGCAGCAGCCCGAGTTGCTGGGACATTCAGTTTTTATTGAACACTTTAAATAAGCTGAGTATATATTACTAGCAATTAATAATAAAAAACACAAGAGTTCTGCATTCACCAGTGCATTGTGCAGGAGGGAGGAAAGCCGGCTCCCACCCTTGCTGGGGGCCTGGCAGCCTGGCCGTGCTGCCCACTGGCCCCATCCCCATGATGCCAGGATGGCACCCTGGCCCCTCTGCCAGCACCCTGCCCCCCAAACCTGCATGCCAGGGCGTTGTGAGGTGCTGTGCTGGCTCAGCACCCAGCCCTTGGCATTAGGCGGGCAACGACAACCCCAGTGCTGTCAATCCTCCCTGTGCACTGCCCGTAGGCATTGCCCCTCTCCCAGCCCCCTGCCCGCCTCTCCCCACATCAGGGACTGGTAGTGCTCCCCACGCTTGTGGACACACACGGAGACACCCACCAGTGCCCCAGGATCCCCAAATACACACATACACACGTTGATCTCTCTACCCCAACCCAGCCCTGCTCACCCACTGAGGTGCAGGAGATTCCCAGTTCTCCTGGAGGAGCAGGCTTATTGTACACCCCTCTGAGAGCAGAGGGGTGAGCCCTTGGGGAAAGGGGGTCCTGGATCCAGGGCTTGATCCCTGGAGGACCTGTGGGGGACCAGCCCTGCCGCTTTTGGCAGTGCTTGGGTCAGGGGTGTTATTGCACTTCAGTCCCCAGCAGAGGCCCAGCCCACCTCCAGGGCTCCCTGCAAACCCCAAGGCTGATCCTGGTGGGATAGGTGCACAAGCGCCTGGGCAGCGCTACGGCAGCCACAGCACTTGGCACAATGGCCACTGCTGCCCACCAAGCAGTGAGCAAGGACAGA
The DNA here is from genome assembly GCA_013399895.1 of Serilophus lunatus. Taxonomy (NCBI): domain Eukaryota; kingdom Metazoa; phylum Chordata; class Aves; order Passeriformes; family Eurylaimidae; genus Serilophus; species Serilophus lunatus. The sequence continues at coordinate 1,285,533 of VXBA01003015.1, read as the reverse complement.
CCATGGGAACGTGCCAGGCTACATTCTGGCCTGTGCTGCCTAGTGCTGCCCAGTGCTGTGGCTGCAGAGGGGTGTGAAGGGCAGCTGGATGCAGCCTCACTCCCCAGGATCCCCATTATTAGGACTGTGCCTCCGGTAGCTTCAGGCTGGGCTCAGCCAGCACTGGCCCTGGCGCTTTCTGGTGTTGGCCCCTGTCGTGGCAGAGGAGGCTCTTGGCCTCGCAGTTGAGGTTCTGGTAGCGGGGCGGGCTGGGTGCTGGCTGGTGGCAGAAGGAGGCAAAGTTGAAGCTGAAGGGACTCAGGCAACAGCCAGGGCAGGGAAGCACTTCATCCTGCTCCAGCACGGCACCAGAGCTGTGCCCAGGCAGCATGGCTGAGTTCTCCGTCCGCTCCAGCGCCGCCGCACAGGAGATGCCAAATTCGGAGAAGCCATGCTCAAGCCCACTGCCCCAAGGCAGAGGTTTGCTAACCACCATGTGGTTGTTGTTGATGAGAAGACTGCTGGGAGCTCGTGTCTCTGGCTGCCAGGGCTGAGTGCCCAAGGATGCCGTGCGGATGAAGTTGCTTTTGGGGGGCAGTGGAGTAGGCTGCAGCAGCTCAGGGCTGTCGAGGCCGCAGTCCATCGGCTCCTCTGCCCTGGGGCTGGGGTTGGAGGCTCGTCCCCAAGCCGGGGCAGGGAGGGCAGGGGGCTGGGGGTCGCCAGTGGGTTGGGGTGACACCACATCTAGTGGTGGACACCCATTGTGTGGCAGATCAGGAGAGGCAGGCAGAGAGTGGCACTTGCGGGGGCTAGTGGTGGGGGTTGAGAAGTCACACTGCACCTCCATGGCGGGCTCAGGCGTCACGGGGGTGCTAAGCTGGAGTGGGGCAGGAGGTGGCAGGTCGAAGGTGAGCGAGATGACCGACTTGCTCGGCGTATCAAAGAGCTTGATCTTCCCCCCCTTCAGGTCCTCGCGCTGGGAGAACGGGTTGATACGGGGGGACATCTCCTTGGACCTGGCCTCACCGTTAGGCTCCAGCGGCCGCAGCAGGGCAGGTGATTTGGGGGGGAACACGTCAGACTGGCTGCGGGACAGGCGCTGGTCTGGCTGCAGGTGCTGTGTCCCCAGCTCACGCAGGGGCGACTGCTCGGCATGGCTGGCTGACCTGGCCACTGCTGGGCATGGACACAGAAGCATCACCAGCTGCCAGCAGCTGCCCATAGAGGGTGCTACTGGGCACTGAGCACACAACAACCCAGCAGTACACCTCAAGGAAGGAAGAGGGACCAGCTCCACCCTGCAGACCTCACATGCCCATCCCCTTCCCCTTCAGCTGATGGGGTCGGATGGCACACCTCACACACACCCATTATTGTACTCTGCTATGGCCTGTCCCTGGGGTGCCCACATACCGCTCGGTGTGGCTGTGGTCTCAGGTGCAGACAGGTTCTCCCCAGTGCTGAAGAAGGTGGGTCCAGCACCCTCGGTGCCCAGCTGGTGCTGCAGGATGCTCTCCAGGCACTGTGTGATTTCCAGGAAGGAGGGGCGGGAGATGGGCTCCATCTGTCAACAGGAGGGGTTTCCCATCAGATCTGTGCCCTGCCCAAGCACCCCAGGGAGTCCTGCATAGCAAAGGCAGCTCCCTGTTCACCCCATGAGCAGGCAAGGCAGCCTGTCTGCCTGGCTGCCCTGCTGGGGAAGGGCAGTGGAAGTGGGATTCTCACACTGCAGCAGTGAAAAGCCAGCTGGAGGAAGGCTGCCGGGCAGTCGATTCCCACCATGGTGCGGAAAGTGGTGACATCTAGACCAAAATCCTGCATTGGGGAAAGGAGGAAAAGTGAGGTGGGGTCTCCTGGGATACCACATAGCTGATGGGACCCAGAATAGCCTGCCCCCTGTCTCTGCACTGACTGTGTGACACCCAAGGCTGTGGACCTAAAAGCACCCAAGCTGGGGCACAGCAAGGGAGGACTCTGATGTCACCCCAAATTGGGGTACGGTTGCGTCATGCTGGGACACACACATCTCCAGCGCTCTGCCAGAATCCAGATGGCCCCTTCTCTCACCTAGGCTGACTATGGGATTGGAGGTCAGGTTACCAGCAGAGACTCTCTTTCTCCAGGCAGCAAGTGGGACAACTACCCCTGCCCTGAGGTGCAGGGCAGCTCTGCCCAACACAGAGAATGGCCTCCTTCTTTGGTGAATCAGTCCCAGCACTGGTGCTGCTGCCCAACTCTCTCCCTCCCCGTTCCCATCCCAGAGAGTCACCTCAGTGCGGGGCAGGTAGTCGGGGTCAGCTGGGACACGAGCGATGGTCTCGCACAGGATGATGCCGTATGCGAACACATCGGCCTGCAGGGAATAGGGAGTCATGGGGGTGCCCCACAGCCCTGATGTGTCCACCACTCTGCAAAGCCACAGCCCTCCTCCTCCCTGCAGAGCCACGCCAGGGGCTCTGCCATCTTGTCACCAGAGGGATGCCAAGTTCCTTCCTTCCGGTGTGCACATGTCTCCAGGGCTGCAAATTCTGCAGACCGCTGGCAGAACAAGCCAGGGTAAAGCCCCACATGGGGCAGCCATGGAGCCTCACCTTCTCATTGTAGATCTCCCCACGCAGCACCTCGGGTGCCATCCAGTACGGGGAGCCCACCACGGCCAGTGGCTCCTTCTCGCTGCCCTCACTGGAGGACATGGTAGAGTATCAGGGGCTGCATCAGTCCCCTGTCTGCCCAACCTCCCATACTCCCACTGGTGCAGCCCAAATCACCATCTCCACCTCCCTTCGTGGACTAATCCTCCACTATGCGCCCCAAAAAGTCTCTCTTCCCAGTCACACCACTCCTTTCTTCATCCTCTCCTAGTGAGCCAAAAAGCGTCCATCTGCCCCACAAGTTCCCAGTGCCATAGACCACACCACCCCCTATCCTTATCCTTTCAGCTGCATCCCAAATGTCCATCCCTCCCCATCTCCTGCTGCAAGTACACTGAAAGCCCTCCCGTGCAGGGGATGGGGATGGATAGGTGGATGCTTCCCACGCACCTGTAGGTGGGGATCTTCTCTGCCAAGCCAAAGTCACCCACTACAGCTGTGTAGCCACCAGCCTCGCAGCGCACCAGGCAGTTCTGTGGGCACAGCAGGATCCCTGTCACACAAGCTGCACCAGCCCTGCATCACTAGTCACTGCTCCCAGGATGCCCAGGCACAGTGCAGCCTCCTGCTCCTCAGCCAGCTGTGCCTGGGCAGCAACATGGGTATGGGACAACAAAGCCAATGAGGTGCATTGGAGCATCCCGTACCTTGGAGGTGAGGTCACGGTGGAAGATGCCCTTGGAGTGCAGGTAGCGTAGGCCACGGGCAATGTCGAGGGCCAGCTTGACACGTGTGGACCAGGAGAGGGGCACAGGGCTGTCCAGCAGCTGCTCCAGGTTCCCACCATTGATGTACTGATGGGGAGAGCCAGTCCATTGCATCACTGCATCCTCTCTCTCGTAATGTGCCCATCTATCATCCTAGTGTATCTTCTAACCACCCCACTGCACAGCCTCCCAGTAGATCTTGCCCTGCATGTGTCACAGGCCAAGAATGTGTCCCCACCAGCCATCGTTGTCCTCTCCCCAGTCTTGCAGGAACCCCAAGACACACGGTTGTTGCCACACTCTTACCTCTGTCAGAGCGTGCAGCTGTCCCTGGTGCACGCACACCCCCATGAACCTGTGAGATAGAGGGGACCTGAGGGTGGCTGTGGTAGGGACCAGCCACAGGAGCTCATTCAGCATCAGCAGTACCTCCAAACCCCCGGGTTAGGGAAAATGGGGACAATGGGGTCTGCAGGAGGACAGCAGGTCCTACCTGAGGATGTTGGGGTGTGAGAGGCGGTTCATCAGCTGCACCTCCCGCAGCATGTTGCCCCGGTTGCTGGTCAGCTTGTTCATCTTCAGCACCATGATCTGCCCTGACTGGCGGTGCCGCACCTGGAGGAGGATGCAGAGGAGGCTGAGCCCCACGTACCTCCACAGCCCCCCCAAACACCAGACTGCACCCAGCTTCCACCTCGCCCTAGAGGTAGAAGCTAAGCACCCCACACCCTCAAGGCACCCCAAGGACCATTAGGGATAGGGAGGGCTCTCCTGGCATAGTAGCACCTCCCTGAAGACTCCCAGTACCAATGACACATATCTCCATCTTTTCCAGAGCACCCTGTGACACTGCCCTGATCTCTGGGACTGGCAACAACAGTGCCCATAAGATGTGACCACATCCCTACTGCAAGACCAGGCAGATGCACGATTGGGGTGCCCTAGGGAGGGCTTTTTCAGGTCAGTACCACCCAGACAGACCCTACCAGCACAGGGTGGAGAACAGAGGGGACACTGGCCCCCTACACAAGCCCTGGAGGTGGCCAGCACTGTCCTAGTGCTTGACCCCAGTCTGCCAGGGCACGGCACTTGGATGAGTTGTATATTTAGCCAGCCCCAGCCCAATGCTGTCATGCAAGCTGGGGGCCTGGTCCCCCGCCAAGAACAGCAGCTGGAGCGTGGCCAAGCACGGACACCCCGTCCATCTGCAGCTCCCTGGCATGTGCAGGGCAAGAGAAGAGCATGGGATGTCCTGACCTGGCACTACACTCGGGGGGCCAAACTAGTGCTGAGGGTCCCCTCCTGAGCAGCTGCTGGGGGTGGGAGGCGGCCCCCGCCTTGGAGCAGCAGCTGATCAGGGGGACAACTCAGTGGATCCCAGCTGCCCCCTAGCACATATGGAGCTGTGCACGGAGGCACAAGCATTCCTCGGCACTGCCGTCAGCTCCCTGCTCTTCTCCTTTTTAGTCAATGCTGATTGAGGCTGCTGTGCTGGTGCCAGCCCCTGTCCTGCCCCACAACACCCCTCACCTCAGCGATTGCCTCCACAGACAATGCACAGAGGATTGGCTGGAGGCAGGATCCCCAGCACCCCACATCTTGCTTACAGCTTAGCACCATCACAACAGGGCACACTGGGCCCTCCAGGGCTCTCTTCCCACCCCATGGCTGGCATTGCTCGAGGGACCAGTTGTCCTGCAGTGCACATCATAATGGGGACCTATCCAGCACCAAATACCCAGGGGATGGGCAGGAGCTCCCCTCTACCAAAGGGGTTGGGGCAAATGAAGGCTTTATGAAATCCTTCTACACATCTGTGTGCACCAGGGCCAAACCAGCCCCAGATAGACTGGAAAGAGACACAATAGCCATGCTGCTGCTGTGCCACCATCAGCTCACTGGGTTCATGGAGAGGCTCTGAATAATTCAGCAGCACCTGCCTGTGGGCACCCTGTTCCACTTACACCTGCTCACCTCCAGCCAGCCCCTACCAATCAGCTGGCACCCTCGACCCACAGACAGTGGCCATGTGGCAACGGAGATCAGAATGGACCCTTGATGAATGAGAAGGGGACATTCCAGCAGCTGCCACTATGTGTTCCCATCCTGGCACCCCACCATGCTGCGGGTAGAAGGGAAAGTGGGATTCCCCTTGCTAGGCAGTGGACATGCTGAGCTCCTGGGCTCAGGGAGAGCCTGTCCCAGTATGACAGTACAGTGTCTGCTGTGCAAAGTACTCAGAGTGCCCACTGCCCCACTAACCCCACCAATGGCTTTGCAGCACCTGGCACTTCTGCTAGCCCCATCCCAGTGTCCTGGGCCTCCTTGGAAACACCTGGATCCAGGGCAAAGGGCATCCCCACCCTATCCCTACCACTGCTCCCTTCCCTGCTCCCCATCCCTGTCTATGGCGAAGCTGGAGCCAGCACTGGACACAGAATACTAGGCTCCTAGCAAGGCTTCGTTGCATACTTTAAAGAGGGGCTTGCCTGACCAAAGCAGGGTGGGTAGAGTCTCCCTTGGTCCCTCCAGCTCCCCATGGAGTTGGGGGGCAAGGAGGCCAGAGCCTGGACAGGGCCAGTGGGACCCCAAGCCCTGCCAAGCCTCTGGTGCTGGGTACTGACCAGCAAAATGCATCATTCCCTGACCCAGCTCTCCTGGCGGCAGTGCTTCCTTCCCTTCCCACGCCACATGGGGCTGGCAGGACTGGCTCAGTCAGTTTGGCTGGCACTGGCAGCTGCCAGACGGCGGGACCTGGCTCAGTGGCACAGGCAGGCTCATGCCCGCTGGGATGGCTGTGGGCGGCAGGGCTCCCGGCGCCACGCGCCCACATTGGGAATGCTGTGCAGCAGGCACAGCATTGGCACTTCATGACCATGCACCATGGGCCTGGCCAAGTCCCTGCCAACAGCAGCGTCCTTGTATCAGGGAGAAGCATCTGAGTGGGCACCAGCTCAGCCCCACAGAGTCAGGATGCGCCTGTGGCTTAATTCCTCATTAAAAAGCCACTTTGCCACTGGAATAGGCTTGCTGAAGTCTGAGTGCAGCCACATGGTGTAGGACATCTTAAGTCTGGAGGAAAGGCAGACTAGAGAAGGGAAGGTCTGGTGAAAGCCCCTTCTCCAGGAAATTATCCCAGGCATCACATGGACACCTGGCCAGCACAGCCCTGCCCCAATGTCCTCCTCCGGGACTCCATTCCCAGGGGCAGAGAGGGCTCCAGGGGTTCCATACCCATGGGGCACAACATCCTTGAGGGTGTCCAGTGCCCTGACCTCACTTGCAAGGCCCTGTCCTGCCATCTTCTCTGCATGCTCCATGGCTCAAGGCCAGACCATACCCAGGACAGCAGAGAAGTTATGCTCCATTGGCCTTTCCCACAGCATCCCATATGCTCTGGCTAGTTTACCCAGTCTGTCCAGGTGCTAGTACCAGACCAGCACCCCAGACTCTCCCTGGAAGCAAGTGTAGCAGAGAAGGGCACAAGCCAGGACTGCAGTGGGGACAAAGCCCCTCACTTAAGGGGGTTTCTTCCCTCTCTGACATTCAGGGAAGGCAGTGGGCAGCAGAGCCTCCCCGGCAGGACGGCGTCCTCTCTTGCCTCTTTCATGCACTCTGGCATGGCGCCCAGGAATCCCAGCACATTCCCCAGAGCTGAGCTCAGCTGGGCAGCCGTGCTGGGCTGCAGGGGGAGGACAAGCCACTTTGTCCCCTATACAGGAAAAGGGCAAGACCTCGCCCCTCATGGATGCTCCCTGGTATCCCACATGGTTTGTACAGTTAGGCACTTCATGGGGGTACTGTGGCTGAGCCAGGGTACCGTGGCATGTTGGTCCCCATCCCATCTGTCACTAGCATGCAGGGGCTGGGGGATGGGACGGGCTGGCTGCAGCCCCAGCCTGGGCACAAGGGATCTGAGCTCTTTTAACAGCAGAAATTAGAGTCTTATTTAAAGAGCATGCTAATCAGAGCGAGCAGACAGCCTTCTCCCTCCCCATAGCCGGCACTCCCGTCTAGACATGGGGAAAAGCTCCCCCGACACCTCCCCACCTGGAGGTCTCAGAAGCCAGTCCCCCTGTACCCTGTGTTGGGGAGAGGCCGGCTCACAGCCCCACTCTTTGCAAGTTCCCTTGCCCCCTGCCCCACACAGGCAAAGAAGGCACAGACACACAAGGACACCATCCCCCACCCCCTACCCCAGAGAGTCCTGCAGGGAAAGACGGAAGGGCAGGTAAGGGAGCTGGCAATGCCACTGGTAATCCTACAGTTACCTGCAACAGCTGCATTTCATCTCTAGGTGTGAATCCTAGTAACACACCTGGGTGAGATTGGAAAACCTGCTTATTGCAAGCAAAAGACAGAATCGTTCAAGACAGGCTTCCTCCAAGGAACTGAAAGAGGCAGGGCACACAGCACCTGCTCCTGGAGAATGTTTGAGCATCAGGGTCCCTCACCTCTTGTGCTTCCAGGAGTGGCACCGTGGGCACACCAGGAGCTGGGGCAGTGCTGGTGCTGCACGGCAGTGGCAGACCATCACCAGCCCTCACTGGCAAGCCTGGAGTACAGCCTGTGACAGAGCAGGAGGGGTGGTGGTGGGTCTCCAGCCAGTCAGCACAACACATTTCCAGCGCCCAGGATTTCTGAGTGTCAACAGCAGGGCTAGGACTGTTCACGGCCTTGCTGCCAGTGGCAATTTACTTCATCCCTGCCTGCCTTAGTTTACCCATCTGTGTCATGCTCCATAAAACAAGGCAAAGGCCCGCTGATGAAAGGCAGCAGCAAAAGAGGGAAGGAGTTGTGCCATTAGTTGCACTGGAAACTGGGAGTAAATAGAAAATCCCAAAGGTTAATGGGAAGTGAGCAGGGATGAGTGGGTGACAGTGATGCCAAAACTGTCCAGAGCTCTGTCCATGCTGGGAGCTGCTAATCCACACAAACACACGTGCACACACACATAGACACATACACATGGTGCCACGGAAATGGGGTGCTGGACAGAGCACCACCACACAGCTGCACCCTGGGAAGCAGCACCTCCAGAACGGCTGTGCAACATCAGGCCATAAAGTGCAGATTTGGATGAGTGAAGACCTCTGGATACAGCCCCATGGATGCTGCCAATAGCCCCTGTGTCTGCTGCAGACAGCACACAGGAAAGTAAGAGAAATCTGGGAAAGAGATGCAAGAGTGGTTTAAAGGCTGAAGAAAATGCCTGGCACAAACACGCCCAGGTCAATTTGCTCAGTCTATTGGAAAGAGAGAGGTGGCTTCCTGCAATGTCTATGTACCCAAGAAAATGGGGGGGAGCTAGTGCCTCTGAAATCACATGGGGAAAGGCAATGAGAACCAGCTGCTCCAGAGGAAAACAGCCCTGTTCTGCAGCACAGAGGAGGATCATGAACAAGCACCATGAATAAGGGCAGCTTCTCATCACTGGTGTCTCCTCTTTCCTCTAGACGGCCTTTACAAGAGAAGAGCTTGACTAGATCAGGATAAGGCTCAGTGTAGGGGCTAGGTTGGGGCACGAGGACACACTGACACACTAACCCTTTGGCTTTAATGCTGAGAAGACAGTCTAGTGCCCCATCACCCTGTCTGGCTTTGGCTTGGCTGTACTGCAGGGCCCAGCTACCTGCACAGGGGCAGAGATGTCCAGGTCCCCTCCCCGTCCCCCAGGCCCACCAAAGCTGGAATGAGGCAGGACGCAGCAGCCGCACAGAGGAGGGAGATTCAAGTGCCCACAGCCTTGGAAAGCTGCAGCACAAACAAGAGAGGTGGGAGGAAAATGGGTCCTGGGCTGCCCTGCCAAGCTCCATCCCCCTCCTCGCAAGCTCAGGCAGCCAAACCCCAGCTCAGATCCTAGGCCTGCCCCACCATCCTGCTGAGCTCTTGGACTGAACCCACAGCATGATCACAAAGCCCCATCTGGCCCCCTCCCACCCCTGCTTCCTTGCCACCATGCACACACATCAACTCCTGTTCCTGATCTGCTCCTATCCCTCAACCTCTGCCAGTCCTCCACATTCTGTATGCATGTGGCCCCACAGGAACACCAACACCATGTGGGAGAAGCAGCATTTTGCAGCTCCTGCAGAGCTTGGGAAAACAAACAGTGAGGCAAGAAGAGACCATGGCCTGGCTAAGATATGGGAGCATCCATTATTAAAGAGCCATATCCACGCCTGACATTATTAAATGCCTCCCTCTGCTCCAAGGTGCTGCTGTGCTCTCCAAGCCAGAGATCAATAGCAGGAACCCAGCCAGCAGAGAGGTCACGGCTCAGCAGGGAGCTCCGGGAGGGAGCATGGAGAGGGACCCCTCTGCACACCTTTCATGGCCCCTTATAAGAAACCACTCCTGTGGCTGCAGAGGAGCCAGGTCTTGGGGTCTCCCCAAAGAGTGACAGCATGGCTGGAGAGGGATCCCAGAGTCCCGCTGGGAAGTGGATGCCCAGTTCTGTGCATGTGGGAGCATGGTCCCACACAGAGCACATAGTGCAGTGCTGCCCATGACCTCAGTTACTGAGGTGGGAGGTGGTGAGGGGTTGCAGCCAGCTCTTTGAGGGGCATGAAACCACTAAAAGCACTGCTTAAAGGCAGTCTTTGCCCAATGGCTTATGGCATCTTAAGTGATGCCAAGGCTAAAAACAACACATGATATGGTGGTGGCACTGGGGTAGGGCACACAGCCCTTCAGCCCTGGCAGCAGTGCATGTGGGCTGCCAGGGTACTGTCATCACACACCTCTGCCTCACTTGTTGGGACCCTGAGCTCCACACCAGAACTCATCACCTCTAACCAGAGTGTGGACCACACACAGGCATCCCCACCCTGACAGTCCCAGAGAGGATGGAGGACAAAGGCAGCTCTAGGGTCCCAGCCGGGTTCCAATCCTGTGTTGCTCTGCAGCATCACAGCCCTCTCCCACTGCCGGACACCTTCGTGAGGCCCTCGTGGGGCATCCTGCACATCCCTCTGCCCAGAGCGGGCTGGAGCAGGCCCGGCAACGCCGGACATCACCTGGGAGTGGCTGCGAACGCTGTCTGAGTCCCCTGCCAGGGGCACACCCTGGGTCCGGAGGGGTCGGGTCTCCAGGCTTTTGACAGAGGTCCCCGTGGCTGGGGATGCCCGTCATACCACCCGTGCCCCAACCCTCCAGGCAACCCACGGCGCAATGCTCCGCTCGGAGCGCTCAGCCTCCCTGGCTGTAAACAGAGACGGCGCTCCCCTCCCCCTGCCCGGAGGGATGGAGGCACAACGCCCCGGGCCGGGCCGGCGCTCCCGGAGGGTCCCCAAGCCCTCGCGGCACGGCACCGCCTCGCACACCCCCCGGCCTCGCCTGGCTGTCGGGGCTGGAGCCTGGGGGGGAGACACAGACCCCAGCCGAGGGCGCGGCCGGGCGCCGCGGTCCCGGGGGATGCCCGATCCCGGCGGGATGATGCCCCGCGGACCGCCATCGCTGCTCCTGCCCCGCACACCTTGAAGACCTCGGAGAAGAAGCCGGCCCCGATCTTCTCGCAGTAGAAGTCGTCGATGCGCGCCAGGGTGGAGACGGCGCTGCGCAGCGCCCGGTACGAGGAGGGCCGCAGCCGCCCGCAGCCCGGCCACGGCCCCGCCGCCTCCCCTTCGCCCTCCCCGGGCCGCCGCGGCAGCTTCTCCCACTCCATGTCGGTCCCGCC
>VXBA01003015.1:1080619-1274351 GCA_013399895.1 Serilophus lunatus | reverse complement strand
CCCCCTCCCGCCCGGTCCCGCCCCGGCGGGCTGCGGCGCGTCCCGCACGCCTCGAGGTCCGCATCCACCAGCACCGGCACCCGGTGGGTGCCCGAACGGGCACCTTTCTAACGCCAGGGTGGGCTGCGAGGCCCTGAGGTCGCGGGGCCAGACCCCACGGACACAGGCCTCCGACCCTCCCCTACCCTTGGGTGCACCCTGCAGGCTTGGAGTCTTCTTCCCCTGGGTTCCACCTGGATGCACGCTGTAAATGCGGGATTTGCTTTTTCTCTCCTGGGCCCTGCCGCGATGCCTTTTGTAGCTGCGTATCTCTGTCCTCATAGCGCCTAGTCCCTGGTGGATGGACAAAGCCATGAGGACCTGATCTAATCTTTCCACATATCCAGCCCCACTCCATATAGTGTCGTGGGTTCAGTGTCCTCATACAAGCAGCCGCTGCCATTAGTACGGGCTCGTACCTCTGCACGACCATCACTGTACGGGATGGATACTGTGAATGTGGGACTCTGATTCTCCCTATGCACCCACTGCCGCCTGGATGGTGTCCCGGTGGTAGTGGGATCTGTCTCCGGAGAAGCAGGAAAGTGCTTAGTGCTCTCAGTAAAAGCATGCCCAGTGCCTCTTGCAGCCCTTTGTATTCCTCCCTTTCCTGATATCTTCCATTTTTTCCCGGTTTCCTCCTGCTTCCTGCTGCCCCCCAAACCCACCCCCAGACCTTTTGTGTGCTCTGAGGCTCATCTGTCCTGCCCTTCCTGCCGAGGGACTCTTTGCAGCTGGATCTGCCCTTGCTAAGTCCCACACATTTCGCTGACGCTCTCCTTGGCACCCACCTGCCTGTGCTGGCCCAGCCCTGCCTCAGCCGCCTCCCTGTCCACCGACACAACCCTGACTCCTCAGCTCCCCCCCCTAAACTGCTTTGCTCCAGCTGTTTCCCTGTGTGGTAGGACTGGCTCCACATGCCCTGCACTACTCTAGCTGCCTTCCCTGCTGGCAAAAACAACCACTTAAGAGTATCTCCATTTTTTGGCCAGTGCTCGGCTCCTGGTGCCACCAAGCACTGTGTAAACACCATGGACTGTGACCCCTGGGTTCTCCTCCTTGTTCCAGGGATAACAACACTGTGGGCTTGAGCAGGGGAACTGAGCCTCTGACCTATTTATAGTGGGAGCAGCACCCTGATCCCCCCTAGAAATTAATAGTATTTCTACTCTTCCTGATCTGTAGAAGGGAGTGAGTTTCTGCAGAGAAAGTTTCCTACATGTAGGAAGGCAGAGCCTGGAGGCAGGGCTCTGCCAGTCCTTATCCCATGGAGTCTGAGCCACCCATTGCCACACCAGTACCACTCTAGCCTGTCAGGGTGATGGATGGCATGTGCCAGGGAGGCTGTTGCAGCCACGGCATACCATGCTGTGCAACAGGCCACATTCTTTGGTTTCCAGGACCTCAGCAGCCTGACAAAAAAACAAGAGCAGCTTCATGGGTGAGAGGAGACACCAGCATCTGCCTGCAGGGATGGGAGGCTGTAGGCTGTGCTCTTTGACTGCCATCGCCAGCTGGGTGCCTTTCCTGCCTTCCTGGGCTCAGCCTTGGTGCCTGAAACCTGCTGCACCCCACGGCTCAGTGACCAGCCCCCCAGTGGTTTGGGAAGCATCTTAGAGGAGCAAAGCCAGCTCAGCTGGGGCAAGGAGAGTCTCTCCCTTTCAGCTGAATGCAGAAGCCCCTGAGGGTCAAGGCACTGAAGCAGAGATAGGGAGTCCTGGAAAGGCATCTTGCAGAGAGAAACTCAGGACCACTGCCTGTTCAGAGCTCCTGCTGCTCACAAGTGACTGGGTTTACATCCAATTAAGTTGTAATGGATAAATTAAAGCCCTGGAGATAGCTCTGACTGTGGAAATTGCTGCTGCAGGATTTGTAGTCCCTTCTCTCATCAGCACTGGTAGCTCTACTGTGCTATTTCCACCATGCTCTGTTCCTGCCTGGCACAGCAGGGCTGAGCTGAGACATGGCTAAAAGTCTCCAGTGCCCCAAATCCCTCCCATGGTGCGGGCAAGTACACTCTGAGCAGCTGGGTGCAAAGTCAGGCTGGGCTGAGCCTGCAGCAAACCCTGAATTAAGCTCCTCAATCCCTGGTGAGGAAAGAGCAGAAAGGAGGTCTCTCTTTCCCTGGCTGTGCTCTGCTCACGTGGATCTGCAGGGGGGAGGGGGGCTTTGTCCTTTTTGCCCTTCTCCTTCTGGGCTCTGCACCCCTCCTCTCTCTCAGGAAGAAGGCTCAGGGATTAACACACATCTTTGCCCTTGCTGCTGGGAATGGTGGATCACCCAGGTAGAGAGAGGGCAAGAGCCAAGCAGCCTAGGGAGGCTGGAGCTGGAGAAGTGCAGGGATGTCCTGTGAGGATCAGGGCACACTACAGCTGTGGGGTAGTCAGACTGTGGGCAGAGCAGTGAAGGATGCAGGGAGGTTCCACACAAAAAAACCTGTCCTTTTTGCAACCCTGCCTCTATTCCACTCCAGCACTTGTGGCACTGCTGTCCTTGCAGGACAGCTCTGGTTGGGATCAGTAACCCGTCCTGACCAAAGCCTCGCCCTTCTAAGAGCCCTAGAGCCTGAATTGGTGCAATCCCCTTCTCTGCACCCACGTAGGAGAGCCCTTCCATACCTGAGGCTCCTTCTCAGCAAATACTCTGGAAAATCAATGGCTGCTACTGGGGAGGACTCAAGGATGGCTGCAGGGAGTGAGTGTGTGAAGCTGTGCCAGAACAGGCACAAGGCTTCCTTGTTGGAGGGTTTTCTAACATAGAGGGGATATGCAAACACAGAGGAAAGCAGGGCAAAGAGCACTGACTGATTCAAATGTTTCCCTTTGGTGCTTGCCTCCAGAATGTGGATGCAGCCTCTTGCTCCCAGTCCTCTCTCCTCCTTTCCCAGAAAGCCTCTGCTCATTTCCCTCATTACTACACATCACCCAGCAGATCTCCACACCTGTCCTCCATGTTCTGCGTGTTCCTCAGCTGCCCATTTATGAGGACTGGTCCCTGACAAACATCTCCCATTTCTGGGGATTAGGACACAACAAGGGCTGTTACAACCTTTTAGGAGGTCTGGTCAGTTTAAGGAGCCCAGAGTACCTGGCCGAAGGTCTCAGCCCCAGCTCAGTGATGCCCAACAGCACACAGTACAGGTGATGCAGCAGGACTACACTTCCCAGTGTACTGTGTGCTGCTGAGCCCTTCAGGGCTGTGCATGTTCCATACACAGCACCATGGCTGCAGGCTGCAGCAGCCCACATCCAGCTGCAAACAAGGTCTAGTAAGTTCCCTGCTGTGCTGGCATATTGCTGTGTCCCTATTCCCTCCCTGTCACTCCAGCTACAAAGCCAATGTAGGGCTGTTTGCAGTGTGAGGGCTGCAAATATTTGTTGTATCATTAATATTCTTGGAGCAGAGTCAGCACAGCACCTGGCAGTATTTGCTTGCTGCCTCCTGTTATCTTCTATCGATGTTTCTCATGCCTGAGGGCCAGTGTCATGACATCTATGGAGGAAGCATCCACATCCCACCCCCATCTCTTAGTGATGATTTCAGGTCCCTGTTCTGCTTCTCCTCAGAGAAGCCCCAGTGCCCATACCAGGGGGGCACTGATGCCTGAACCCAGCTGAGTGTGTTCCTGCTGGAAGACCCATGGGCAGTGAAATTGAAAACACTGAGAACACTGCTAAAACAAAACCAACTACCACCTCTGAAAAGGAGAGACAGGCAGTTCTGGCTGTGCTTACACCATCTGGGGCCCACAGTGCTGTGACATGTAGCCATGTGAGCACAACAACATAAAATCACAGAATGATTTGAGTTGAAAGGTACCTTAAAGATCCATCTAGTTCCAAGTCTTTTGCCATGGATAGGGACACCTCTCACGAGATCAAGTTGCTCCAAGCCCGCTCCAACCTGGTCTTGAACACTTCCAAGGATGGGGCATCTACAGCTTCTCTGGGCAACATGTTCCAGTGCCTCACCACCCTCTTTTCTTCTCGTCTAATCTAAACCTACCCTTTTCCAGTTTGAAACCCTTCTCCCTTGTCCTGTCGCTACTGTTCTTGATGAAGAGTCCCTCTCCCATTTCCTTGTAGGCTCCCCAGAAGGTTGCTACAAAATGTCCACACAACGTCCTCTTCTCCAGGCTGAGCATCCCAAACTTTCTCACACATCTTTATAAGAAAGATGCTCTGGTCCCCTTGTCAACTTCATAGCCTTCCCCGGACTTGCTCCAACAGTTTCCTGTCTGCATTCCTGCAGTGCTACAGGGAGCTTCATAGGTCATCAGGAGTTGCTCACCTTGTGCCAAACAGGTAGGGCCAAGGCTTACATCCCCAGCATCACTCACCCTGCTCCTGAACCATTCTGAACAGCTTATCACACAACACCTGCCATGCTCCCATCCTTCTAGACTGCCCAGTGTGTAGAAGGGCTGCTCCTTGTCCTCTTCACCTGGATCTGGGAAAAGCAGCTCCACACTCATCCCGGGAGACTGTGTCAGCCTTGCTCTATCTCCTGCATCTTGCCAGGCTATTAATAATACTTCTCAGCCACATCATAGCTACCTGAAGGGCTTCTTGTTCTGTCAGATGTGAGCCTGGAGCAGAGATGTGAAGAACCTGGTCTGGCTGCAGTGATGGGACAAGTGTGACCACATCAGAGGAGGTCTAGGACCAGCCTTGGAGGATGAAGTGGAGTCTGTGACCCACAGCACCACTTGCAGGAGAGTAGGTGTTCTGGTTTATCTGTGATATAGTTCATTTTCTCCCTAGTAGCTGGTTCAGTGATGTGCTTTGGATTCAGAATAATGTTGAAAATACACAGATGTTTCAGTTGTTGCTCACTAGTGCACATTCTAAGTCAAAGAAATTTCGGTTTCCCATGCTCTGCCAGCGAGCACAAGGAGACAGGAGGGAGCATAGCCAGGAGAGCTGACCCAACTGGCCAAAGG
Organism: Serilophus lunatus; assembly: GCA_013399895.1. NCBI lineage: Eukaryota > Metazoa > Chordata > Aves > Passeriformes > Eurylaimidae > Serilophus > Serilophus lunatus. Next base: position 1,269,370 of record VXBA01003015.1, on the reverse strand, counting down.
AATATTCCATACCATAGAACTTCATGCCCAGGTGTTGCTGATCACTTCTGGGGGACAGGCTGGGCATTGATCAGCATGTGGTGAGCAAATGTGTTGTGCATCATTTATTTCTCTTGAGTTTTATCCTTTTCCTTTTAATTATAATTATTTTTTTGCTATCATCATTATTCTTGTTATTTTTAGATTTTACTTTGTTTCATTTATTAAATTCTTTTTATCTCAACACACAAATTTTACTTCCCCTCCTTCCCAGATTCTCTTCCCCACTGTGGCAGGGGGAGAGTGAGTGATCATCTTTGTGGTACTTAGTTGCTGACTGTGGTTAAACTGAGACAGCAGGGCAGTAAGAGCCTTCACCTGTGGTTCATCGCTGCTCTTTGATCTGCATGGTTTGATGATGCTGCAGGGAGGAACTCAGAAGCAGCACAGCAATGTGTAGGAAAAGGCCAGTGAGGGCATGCGTAGCTCAGCACAGTGCCTGCCAAAGACCCTACAAACACACCCATGTGCACAGTCCACCCCAGTGACCCTGCATTAACAAACCAGCATCCCCATGCTTGCCCTGGCTTTCTTACCTGCCCCAGAGTTGACAAAAAAGAAAACCTTCTGAAGGAAAGCAATGCTGGGGAACTATTCCCATGTCAGCATTGAGCTTCTGATCAAGAAGAGTACATACCACCCAGCCATGGCAGCATAGGTGAGAGCCCCTTCTGCACTCCTGTCCACAGGTAGAGAGTGTGGAGCTCTTCTTATTCTCTTGGATGCCCAAGCAAGAGGTGGGTGCTGCAAAGGGCTCCCCACCCTTGGGCCAATGGTCACTCAGGCTACACCTCTCTGAGTAACAACTTGGCCTGACCGTGGTTGTGTAATCATCCACATCAAGCAATTTTGTTTTCTTACGCTGCTAACAGGACAGGTTCAAGAGCAGTCACAAGCCAGGGTCATTCCCTGGAGGAGACATGGACATGGCAATCTCCAAGCAGATAATTTAGCTGTGTGCCTGTCCTCCCATGACTGCTGTCTTCCCCTTCAGCATCTTCTCTCTGTGTTGGGGCACAGGCCAGCAGAGTGACAGTGTGACACTGCTGGGCTCTGGATGCCCATGGGAGCCCCTTGCCTGGAGCCCACAGCCATGTGTGGGCAGTGATGCTCTGTCCAGGTGTCAGAGGATATGGAAACTTCTCTGTGCACCAGAAAATTTGGAGCTTTCTGTGACTGGAGGCACTTCCTAGCTCTTTGTGCCCTATCCAGACTCTGTCCAGGCAGGCTGAGGCAGCGCAGGCTGAGGCAGCACAGGCTGGAGCACGGCCCATCATGGGGAGGGAGGGCAGCTGCACGGTGCTTGTCGTGGAAGTCGCCGTCCTGCCGCCACTTGCAGCCAATTCAATCACAGCTCTTTATTGCTTCCCCCAGCTGTTGAAAATCTCATTAGGTTTAGTGAGCTCCATGAGCAGTGCTGCCAACCTTCCTCATCTCCTGTCTTCTCCCATGAGTCAAGGCACCCTGACTGCCAAGTAAGTGCATCAACGTGTTCTACAGGGCCTGGGATGAAAAATCTTCCTGCACCCAGTATACATGCATGGGTATGGCACAGAAAAGGTGTGCCAGGATCTTCCACAAAGACAAAGACAAGGGAAGGAGATGTGTGTTGTTCTAAGTGGGCACATCTCTACAGCACAACAGAGTGAGAGAGCAGGGCTGTCCACACACAGCAGCCTTGTACCCCACATAGGGCGAAAAATGAGGAAAGAGAGTGGCTATATTAATGAGGCTGATGGTCCCAGGCCAGCAGCAGCCCAAGCAAAGGACACTTGAGCCAGAACGAGTGGTGACAGGTGGGATATGTGCTGGCTCCAGCACAAGGCAGAGCTGAGACAAATGGGGAAGGGCTTTGATCCTGCTGTGCCCTACATGCTGGAGCCTGGTTCCATTAATACCTTTGATTACCATGACCTAATTTCTGTCCACTTGTGTCATGGGTGGCTGGTCACCCCACCCAGTGGAGCCCTTGTTCTACAGTTGCTGATTGCACCAGCACTGGACTAACTGGTCTCTGAAGGGTAATTACAGACAAGAGCTGCAGCTGCTGCTGCGGGCTGTGGGTGAGCCAAGTGTGTCACCGTCAGCACCTGGTATGTAAGTCACACCATGATGCATGGCAAGCCTTTATGGGTCATTCAGGAACATCTGTGTGGATGTCCTGTATCCTGAACTTTCACAAAGGACCATTACAGGCATCATCCTTGCTGGACAAGGGGCATAGGTTCCCCTGTGGGAGGTTGTTGCATGAGGTAGGACCTTCTTTTTTTCCCACAGGTCAGCTGTGACACTGCTGTAGATCTGTTCAAGATCTTCCCCTTCAATTGATCTTGGACTGGGATGCATGTGACTTTATGCATGTATTTATACAACAAAGAGCAACTGCTCACCAGACTCTGGGCACTGTGCCATCCACACCACTCACACTGACTTACCAGGACACAGTGACCTCCTCCCTCCTTCTTCCCCATCTGCCCAGCCTCTGTAGGGAACAGGATCATGCCATGACTAGCTTTGGTTAGGGTCTGAGGGCTGGGGAAGGCAGCAGGCCCATGAGGTTTCTGCGGGGCCACACACCAGGGAAAAGAGTGAGCAGGGGCTCAGCTTTCCAGTGTCCCATGTGTGAAGGGAGCTGCTTTGGGGAGGATAAGAGTCTGCTGATAACAACTGCATGGCCAGGACATGGGCAGGCATCTTGGGATGGGTCAGGTGGGAGCTATGCCAGCTCAGGGGCCCCCTGGCAGCAGCAATACCTCCTCCAATGCATCCTTGGTGCAGCATCAGGAAGGATGATGGGGCTTCGCAGCTCCCAGAAGATCAGATAATACCACCAGCTGTGCCACCTTTCCTCCCCTCCAGGCCACTGGTTCTCTTTCACCAGGAAAACCGCTGCTTTTCTTTTTCTTCCCTATTCATATGGTTCCTTCTGAAGTCGGTATATTTTGGGGACTTCTCTCTTTCCAGCTACCTCGGGTGGCATGGTTGGTTCCTAAGGACTTGGTTTTCTCTGAAAGATGTACAGGCTGAAAAGTATAAAAGGGAAGTGCCAAGCTCTTTATTTAAGACACATGTGTTGAAGAAGAGATTCCACCAAGCATTTGCCCTCCATCAGCTACCTGTGAAAGACAACTGTGACAAGTGGGGTCAGCATATAGAGTTGGCTAAAGCATTCAAGTGGGAGCAGTGCAGAGAGGCTTGAGCAATGAAGGTGGTTCAGAGTAAAGGATTTGTCAAGGAGATAGAGAGTTGCTCCACTTAGGCAGTGGGAGAGACCACCAGCACAATATGTCACCCCAGAGCACATGGTGGGATGTGGATATAAAGCACAGGGGCCAAAAGAGCAGATTAGGAGCTCTGATCTTGGTGCAAAGAGTCTTCAGGCAGCAGGATCTGAGGGGGAAGTTAGTCTGACCTGAGATACTGCTGACAATCTTAAAATTTCCACCTCCCGAGTTTAGCCATGTTCCCTGTTCAAGAACCAGAGTGGGATGTCCTGAATATGGCCCTGGGGATGAAAACGGGAATGGCTGGACCAGATGTATGTCAGTGCCGAAAACCCCATTTCTGAGCACATCTTCCTCAAAACAAAATGCAGCATCCCACGCCCCTCCAGCATTACTCCACTCTGCTCCCAGCTGTGAAATGCTTATGTCCAGTTTTGTGTGCTAAAAATATCTTTCTGGGCTGTCAGCAAGTGTGCAGCAAAACAGAGAGGTTGGCATTCTGAACATGAAGGCGAGTTGTGGTGTATTTGGGGTTGGCATGGGCTTCAACACAAAGCCAGGTGGCCCTGGATGGGCTGTGGGGGGGGCAGTGGGCTGGCAGTTTTTGCAGAGGGATGTGCACCAGTGCAACAGTGCCAGGGCAGAATCCTGCTTGGATTGGGTCCATCCTTCTGTGGAGAAGGCCATGATGGGGGAGCATGTTTAGATAGACTCAGAAAGGTTGGGAGATGCTCACTGTGGAGAGCAGGCAGAAGGTCGTGCTGCCTCCTCTGGGAAGAGGTTATGTAGCAGTCAGTGCAAAGGGGAAGGAGTGATGGTTATCCAGCCCCCACAACCTGCCAGTGCTCTGCCCAGCACCCTGGAGTTCTCTCCCCCTGTCCTGGGTATGACCTGACAGCTCCACAAGCCACCTTGGGAATAGAGGTTGTAGCCTTGGGTGATCAGTGCCACAAAAGTGAGTCCCTGCCCCTGCTACTGTCACCAACTGGGTGACAGCAAAGATGCCCCAATACCACTGCTCGCTCAGGCCAGGCTAGCTCCCTGCAGATTTCCCAGATGTTTTATTGGGTCCAAGGCAGATCATGATAAATGATCATGACCAGGCTGTCACCTTGGAGGGATGCTTTTGTACCCTGACACTACTGGACCTCCTCTTATCTTCCTTCTACCCATGGGTAGATGTGCTGTACGGGTGAGATATGTCTGTGTTCTATCATGATTTTGGAGAAGAGGCTGGATGGTTCCTAATTTCAGGATGATATGGTGCATGGGCCATTGTCCTAGTGATGCCACTTCAGGACCTCATCCCTGACTGGAAGGAGCTTGGTTGGTGGGGTTAGGAAGCTTGCTGGAGCAGTAAGGAAGAGCCCACACCTGTCCTGCCTGGGGTCCTGTGGCCATTTTCCAGTTCTCCCTGCCAGAAGAGCCTCTAGGTTCTGAAAGCTCAGGCTGCAGTCCTGAATGAGGCAGACTCTGCATCCTGGAGAGGAAACAGCAGCATCTGGGGAACCAGCCCTCCAGATCATACTGGGACCATGCACTGGTGTGTGCAGGAAGCAGACCCTTGCTAGCCCTCCCTGGGCTCAATCTGACTGGGTGACCCTCCTCAGGCCTGATCCTGACTCACCACTGTAGGATGACATCCCGGCCTGGCCACACAACCCACCCACATCCCCGTGTATAATGAGCAGGTAATGTCTAGGTACAGTCTGAACTGGCCTCCTTTTGGGACTGCTATGGGGTAGGAGCAAGGATATGATCCAAATATAATTCTGTTTTTTTGAGTTCTAACACAGGAATAGACTTTACTGTAGGGGAATATGGTGGCTCTTCTAGTAGTTTCTACACAGCCTAATCCTCAAAAGCCACAGCTACTTCTTCCTTACTTGTGGTTTTGTGGATGGTTTTGAACCCTCAGTATTTTTCCTTCTCAGAACCTGTAAACTGCAGGTGGTTCTCATTTTTCTCTTTCCTGTGCAAAAATCTGAGCCCTGTTAGTTCCAATAAAATGGATCTTCAGGAAACAGCCCTTCAATCACATCTATGATGATCATATCAACTGCCTTGCAGGTCACAGCCCCATAAGAGAAGGAATGTGGCTTGCTGGCTTTACTGTATGAAGAAATGTGTTGTAGTAGACTTGGTGATCTTAGTAAAAACTTCGAGCTACAGGAGACAGGGTTTCATCTAGGAAGCCATTTAATGAGAGAATTTAATTTAATGAGAGAACTCACTTTTTAGAAACTTGCGCGTTAACATTTCATTAGCAGATAAACTTGTTGTTAACCATTTCATTGGTCAAAGTTAAGCATTACACAATCCTTTTTTTGCATTGAGAACTTTCACTATGTTTTACAAATATTCAAGATTAATTTGTGTTCAAAACATGTTTTTCCAAGAGACGCCTGCTTGGAAAAATATGTTTTTGTGAAACTGTTTGTTATGGGAAAGAGGTTTGTCTTTGCTCGACAAACTCTAAGACTACTGTGTTGCAGCTTCAGACTGCTGCAGAGACTATAGCTATATTTTGAGAAAGTTTCACTATTGTTTTGGTATAGCTACATTCTTAAGTGTTTTTCAGTTAGCAGATGTTCTTTGTTTAACTTGTTCGAACTTCTGTGAGAAACAAAAACTTCTCAAGCTAACTTTAAATTTTTGTTAAACAGAAAAGTACTTATGCTAACTTTGAAACTCTTAAAATTTAAGCTCAAAAGCCTAACTTTCAAAAATGTACTACCAAAGAAATGTACATGTTTGCTCTGTGCTATAGCAGGATGTCTGTATTAGAAAGCATCTGTGATGTGTTGAGATCGGTCTGTCAGACTTAGTCCCGTTGTGTGGGCTGGAGTGGCATACACAGAGTATTCCAGCCCACGTGTGATGTGCTCTTGAAAGGCACAGTGAGTGGTCTCGTGGAGCTGGAGCTCATCACCTCCTGTTGATCATGCCATGCCGAGTTTGGATTCACGAGTTGCTGTGTGCCTTGACAGTCCTTTGGAAATCTCTCATTTGAGTTCTGCTGTGTGATTCCCAGAGAAGTGAGGATTACCAGCTGGACTAGCAGCTCTGAAGTTAGACTGTGAAGAGCTAGGTGTAGGATTGAGCATGCTGGCTTTCAGTATTCCTTCAGTATTTTTCTAGTGGATGTTATACACCAAGACAATGAATCTCAAAAAATGGTAACTTTCTAAAGAGGAAGAGGCTAGACACAGATTGTCAGACCTTGGTGCATATCAGGACTAGGGAAATCATCACAGAAATAATCACATAAGTTGCAACAGAAAGTATTTTGTATCACATGTGACTTTTTGAAGCTTGGCTGTTAAATTTTGCTGCTTTTGCTTCTTTCATATGCCAAAGAGAAGCAGTGAGGGTGTCTATGTCTAACTCTGAAATTTTATAGTACATTATATAGTGAATGTTGGCTGTGGCAAATTTTCTGCTCCTTTGCTGACTGCACAGGGACAAGAGAAACCTGGTTCCCTAAGCACAGGCATCATTCAAGGAAACAGAGAAAACATAACTCAGTGGTGCTGCTTTTCTTCCTGCAAACTTGCTAGAAGACATTGCCCCATTAACCTCACAACAGCTGTATGTGACACAGCTGGACTCAATGTATTGATATTCCTGAATGAGACATTCAGGAATTCTCCTTAATTAGAAGACATCTAATTTACAGAAACCCCCTCAGTACTGCTGCTTTACTAGGATAATACAGGTAGATACATCAAGCACTGTCCTAAGGATGGTGGTTCCTGGGGAACCGGGAGCTGTGGGCTCCTGGAGCTGTGGGCTAACCAGCTGAGTAGTGAAAAGCACCCTGAGTGACAGCATCTATTTGTCAGAATATTGACGGTGTTGGACCATAAGGCAATTGTGCTCCTCTGTCCAGGGCAATACAGAGAGAGAGGCTGTGTAAACTACAGAATTGAAAAGAGGAGAGCTGCCACAGCACAGGGAGGCAGGACCCATGGAAGCTTGAGGCCATGCAACAGTGTGTGAACTGGAAAGAGTCTCAGAGAAGATGGTGGTGACGTCTGCCGGGACAGGAGCCTGGGGAAATGTGAGCAAGCTAGCCTTGGAGATATGGCCCAAAATGGAGAGCACTCACAGAGTTTTCTCCCATACCCAAAGATTCTGCCTTCATCTGGGCAGTAACAGGAACAAGACTTCTCCATCCAGCTCTAGGAAGACCCTCTTAACCCCAATACTGTGCACACTGACCATTTTAAGACACTTCACCTCCTACAAGGCACCAATGGAGTATAGCTCAGAGTAGGGTAACAGGATAGGTTTGGAGGAGAAGAGGAATAAGAAAACCTCCAGATTCAGGAGGTTGTCAGATCTGGAAGGTCTACTTGATGAGATTCAACAGCAAGAATGTTGCTGTCGAAAGAGTTCAAAGTAATAAGAAGAGAGATTTGTGGAAATATTTAGAAGATGTGTAGATGTGGCTCTTAGGGACATGTTTTAGTGGTGAGGGTAATGTGCTGGGCTAATGTACTTAATGTGCTTGGTAAGTCCAAAACTCCAAAAAGTCTTTTCCAACCTAAATGATTCTATGATTTCAAGGCAAAAATGTTGCATGATGAGAGGATCTTGGGATGGCCTTGTGCACCTGAGTCATGGGAGTGTTCCTCGATGTCCTCTGGACACTGGATTTAGAGAGAGAGAGGAGAGAGAGAAGATTTTGGAGGCGTTATGGGAGCCTGAGGTAGCCAGCAAAAAATCTGGACCAAGGGACTCCATTGAGCCTGTACCTGCTATGTGCAAGAGGATAGATGAGAAGCAGCCCTGTGGCTGGCAGGACATTCCCTTTCCAAAGAGGAAGTTCCACATGTCATTTCCCTACGTGCCTGTTTCATTTCTGCATGGGCACCTCTCCTGCACTGGGTTACACAGAGACCTTTCCTGAGTGGCTCGGACTGAGTCCTGCCAGGGATCTTTGTGCAAGCATGGCCCTGCAAGGGCTGGCTCTGGAATTTCTCTTGGTTCTTGCTCCTCTGCAGCTTGCACAGGGACAGATGTACCACCGTCCTATGAGTTTGAGAGCATATAAGAAAGAAGGTAAGAGTGGATTGGGCCTCTCCCTTACAAAGATGGTTTTGCTGCTCCTCTACCTATGTGTTTGCTACGTGGCTTTACCCTGTTCAACCCACAGCAACTGTGTTGAGGAGGGCTGTACCTGGTGTCTGCATCAACCTGAGATACTCAGGCATCCTTTCGATTGTGATGGGGCGAAGTTCTGTTTTGGATGGAGGGCAGTAAGCCTCTGTGTGCTTGGAAAGCGTCAATGATGGTGGGAGCTGCAGAGTCCCTCTGGGAAGTGGGTAGTGTCCTTAGGAGCAGGAGGTGGCCAGTTCTTGTTATGCAGCAGACAGATGAATCTGGGGAAGTCAGAGCAGTGGTTGCCTTTCTGGGCAAGCTGAGCAGCACATCTCTCGCAGGTGAAGGTGGTGGTGTTCATCAAAGGTGTGGGTAGCCTGAGATGATTCCTTGTGTTAGCTGGAATGCCTGCTCTCTCCTGTACTCTCCGGGGCTAAGGGAACTGTAGTTTGGTGGAATTGTTAACATTGAGACACTTATTCTGTTCTTTTTCCATGCCAGGAGGGCAAGGGACACCTCCGAGATCTCTGATGAGCTCTTCCTACAAAGAATGTGGGCTTTCCTACAGTGTCTGTGTGCTGTGCCATGGGGTTGCTGCTACTTGTTGAGGTCCCCATGGGGCACAGCAGGAGAGACTGCTCTTTGCACCAGGATTAGGGTGCCTGAGCTGTGAGTAATTCTCTCCACAGGGTAATGGGAGCAGAAGTGGCTTGCCAAATCACTGGATGGGTCATGAGTCATGCCGCCCATCACTGGTGGCTGGCAGGATGCTGCCCTTCCAGCAATGGGCAGCTCTCAGCTATCCAGGGCAGGATGGAGCCTGTTCCCCTTCATTCAGCTGCAGCTCCCGCCCCTTTCTCCCATTCCCCACTGTCCATCCCAGAGAAGCCCTCCTCAATAATCACAGCACTCCCCTTCTTGGCCTGAGGAGTCCCAGCTGGAGGAGGGACTTGGTAGATGGGCTTGGTAGAAGCATTGGCTCTGAGCAGCTGGGGGAGATTTCCTGGATCTCTGTCTGCAGAAGAAGTGTGAGGCATCAAAATGAGGTTCTGGCCTCCTCTTCTATGTTGCTGGCTTCTGCAGCACTGGAGGAGACCATTGGAATCTGGATTATGGGTAACCCAGCAAGGCTTGCCTCTACCTGCACTGAGAGGAAAGCCCTGCTGCAAATTGAAGTCCCTGCAAGGGCTTTTCTTGCAGTTGGTGCTCTTCAAATTACCTCAAGGAACCATGTCTGCCATAGATGTGTACCTTTTTTTACTTTGTGTTCTGTATCCTTGCACTCTAGGGACTGCCATGTACATCTGTATGACCCACATGCACTTTCTAGACCAGACAGAGACAGCTGGCATTGCTTGCTGATAGTGCTCATGGCCCGGTTTTGTTCACTTTCCTCTTCTCACTGAGGTCTGCATGAGCCAAACTCATGCTCCCATTGCTCTCACTTACTACATCCCTCTTTGCCTTGGTCTTGCCAGATATTCCCTCACTGGCTCTTCTGATTGGATTTAACTCCTTTGGGAGTTAAATCAACTCCCTGTTTGTCACTGTGTCCTCTTGCACTGCATGTCATTGCCAGGCTCCTGACTGAGCCAGGCTGTGCTCTTAATACATTCTCCATCTTCCTACTGTGTAAGGGTGTTTCTGCTCAGCCTTTCAGATCGTGGAACGTCTTGGGGACACCCAGCCCTTGGAATCTGGTTTTGGAGAAGTACCTATAGGTAAAAACTTCCCTCTCTAAAGGTAAAAGTCTGCTCCTTGCTATGTGCTTTGTTTGTGAACCACAGAGGGATTTCCTCCCTGGTGTCCCAGGTAAAACACTTGCTGCTGCACAGGGAGCCTGGTCTCTGCTGGGTTGAGAAGGATGATAGAATTGTTTGTGTTGGAAGGGACTTTAAAGACCACCATGTTGTTCCAACTCTCTTGCTGTGGGCAGGGACACCTTTCACTAGACCAGGTTACTCAGAGCCCCATCCAACCTGGTTTGAACACTTCCAGGGATCTGGCATCCACAGCCTCAGAGTAAAGAATTTCTTCTTAATATCTAATCTAAATCTCCCTTCTTTTAATTTAAAACTATTCCCCATTTTTCTATCACTGTCTTTCCATGTAAAAAATCTCTCTCCCTCTTTTTTATAAGCCTCCCTTAGGTGTTGGAAGGCCACAATGGGGTCTCCCTAGGTCTTTCCCTTGCCTAGGCTGAACAACCCCCACTCTCTCAGCCTGACTTCACCATGCTCCAGCCCTCTGATCATCTTTGTGGCATCCTCTGGACTCATTCTTACAGGTCAATGCCCTTCTTATGTTGGGATCTTCAGGGCTAGATGCAGAAGACAGAGAGGCAGAATCCTCTACCCTGACCTGCTGTCCACACTGCTTTGCATGCATCCCAGGATACAAATGGCTTTCTGAGCTGTTGGCTCATGTTCAGCATCTCATCCACCAGCACCCCCAAGTCCTTCTCAGCAGGACTCCTCTTGATGATTTCCTCTCCTAGTCTGTACTCATGTCTCAGACTGACCCAAAAGGATCTTTCATGTCATCCTGGAGCAGGGGATCGAGAAAATGTGTGCTGTTTCAGGGGATTTCAATGGCAGGAGCGGGGGAGGTGTGTGATGGGGATGCCTATTGAGTCTGGGACCAAGTCAAGGATTTCAGGTCTGTCAAGTATTTTTTCTGCCGCAGTGAAGTGTGTGATCTGGGGACACTGGGACAGATCCAGTTGTGGGGGAAGAAACTTCATATCTGCATCACACATGTACTATCTAAAAGGATGGGGCTGGTTAGCACAGTCCTTTGAGGTGGAGAGCTGGGAGCAGATTTGAGATGGTGGCATGAAAACCTGCTACCAGATAAGAGAAGTGGTGATGCCTCTGGGTTATCTCTGGTGTGGGAAGCTGTCACTGCAGCACAGCATATCTAGGCAGGAAGGAGCTAAAAGAATGCAAACTCAAACACTTCTTGCATGGGAAGGCTTGGGATTCCTGGAGAAGAGGTGATAATAAGCCCTGTGCCCTTGAAAAGTGCCTTGGCACATGGTGGGAATAGAAGCACTTTTGTGTGTGTCAGTGTGAATGGTTAGAGTCAGGAGGTAGGGAGAGCTATCCCAAGTCTGTTCTTCTCACCTCCCAAAAACACACTTCACTCAATTTTACCTTTGACAGAAACGTGCCAAAGGCCACAGTGGGACCCCAGACTCCAGATGGCACCAGCCTATGAAAGTTACAAAATTAATGAGGAAGTGACTCTGAGATGCGACATTGGTTTCCAGCCACGCTTCACCCACATCAAATGTGCAAAGAGGCTTCAGCCATTCAATTATTCTGGATCTCTAAAAGGAGATGTGTGGCTGGGGAGACAAAGCAATGATGTCTGGATTCCCATTGAGAGGAACATAGTGTGCATCGGTAAGCAGGGTGTCAGGAGTTGCTACTTACAGAGCTCTGTAGTCAAATCCTTCCCCATTCATCTATGTCTGAGCTTGCACCATCATCATTGTGGCCAGAGATACACTTCTGATGCTTTTTGGGCCACTTGAATCTCAGTACCTTTGGTACCAGAAATCATTCCCCCACTGAATTCTGGCACATCCTCGTCAACCACCTGGGCAGGCCCCAGCCCCAGCTGACACTTACCCACAAGGAGAGTCCCATCCCAACAAGCCTTGCTGAGGGGTCCTGTCCTAGCAGTTGGATGTGTCACCTTCTCTCTCCATTCAAGGGCTGGAGGTGTTGCTGGGGATTGCTGATACCCCATCACATACCCTTCTTGTCCCTGGAACCTCCCAGTCCAACTAATACCCAATTTTACCTCTGCTAGAAACATGCCAAAACCCCTGCTGACAGATGTTTGTGGCACAGGTGACAAGAAGCATTGTGTCAGTGTCTAGAGGAACACAGGATTCTGCTCCGTGTGTCATAAAATCATAGAATTGTTTAGGTTGGAAAACACCTCTAAGATCATTAAAACAAATCATTAACCCAGCACTACCAAGCCCACCACTAAACAATGTCCATAAGTGCCACTTCTGCACATCTTTTAAATATTTTCAGGCATGGCGACTCCACCACTTCCCTGGGCAGCCTGTTCCAGTGCTTGGTAACCCTTTCAGTAAAGAATTCTATCTCAATATCAAATCTAATCCACCAGTGACACAACTATTTTTTGTTACCTGGGAGAAGAGACCAACCCCCACCTCCCTACAACCCCCTTTCAGGCAGTTGTAGAGAGGGATAAGGTGCCCCCTGAGCCTCATCTTCTCCAGCTCCCTTAGCTACTCCTTATCAAACTTGTGGTCCAGACCCTTCACCCTCAGCCCATGCAGGCAGAGCAAAAGCCTGGCCCTCTCCTCATGTGCTGGTCCCTGCTCCTGATGCATACTGTCACTGCAGAGCCACATTTGGAGCTCAGGCTTTATGCTTTCTCAGCAGGAGTCAGGATGTTGTCATCCTCCCTGAGGGCCAAACAGAGCACCAAGGTCAAATGACAGTCCGTCAGTCTCTGGGCAGGCTTTGTGCCCAATATGAACCCCCTGGGGTGTCCCCAGTCCGTGACTCCTGCTACTCCTGACCTTTCTCAGGAGACCTGGGGGAAGAAGTTTGGGGTCCTTCTTGTCCATCCTTGCCGAGGATGTGGTTCAGAAGGGCTGCGCTATGCAGTGTCTTGGATCTCCATTCCTTGCCCTGTTGAGCCAGGGAATGGGTTGCCCTGCACTGGGCACCCTGGCTAACACATTCCCAACTCATTGGTGCAGAGAAATGCCAGAAGCCCCAGTGGGACCCCAGGTTTATCTTTGACCGGGATCAGACGACTTTCAACCTAAATGAAGTGGTGAAGATGAGATGCCCTGAAGGGCACTGGCCTCCACCTATGGAGATCAAATGTGTGAGGCTGAACCAAACTGAAGGTTCCACAATTCGTCACAGTGGCTGGATAGTGAGGAATGACACAGGCACCTGGCGCCGTATGGAGAACCTGACGTGTGTGGGTAAGTAGAGTGATCCAGCCACCTTCCCAACTGCTCTCAGTCTGCTTCCCCCAGGCATGGACAGCAGTGCTGTATGTATGCCACAACATCAGTGCCCTGTGCTTGGCGTAATCAGGTCACAGGCACAGGGAAAATTGCTGGATGCATCCCAGGTTTATGTCCGTGCTGTTGGCAGCTGAGGCACCCTGCATAATGCTGAGGAGGACAAGTCCTCATTTCTGCACACAGGGCACAAGACACCATGCCCAGGTCAGCCAAAGGAGTCTGTCTGGAGGAGAACATGATAGCCCAGGAGCAGAAGGGCAGTGCCCTCCTGTGGCTGCTGGATTTGTTGGCTAAGTCATTCCTGGTTTGAAAGTGACCAGCCACCAGATCAGTGGCTACCCCCAGGTGGCAACTGCAGGATGGTGCTTGCTTGTACAGTCACTGCAGCACTCAGTGTTGCTGGGGATGGTCCAGGGCCAGAGGAAGGTGCAGGCAGTGCCTGAGTATAGTCTGGGAGAAGACAATGTGCTTGTCCACTCTGTGCTGAGGACAGGCTAGTGAGGGAACAGTGGGGATGATGGAGTTTGTTGTCAAACCTTCGAGGGAAAGGGAGTGACCCTCTAGCAATGTTCCCTTCACAGATATCCTCCAGGTTGTTCCTGAGACCCTGAAGATTTCCAGCACCAGCATCAAATTGAATTGGATTTGCAAGCAATCTGACACCTGCCAGAATATTTGGGCCAGGTGCCGGCTGGAGGAGCATTCATCCTCTCTCTGTAAGGCTGAGGAGGTGAAGGGAGAGGAGATGCTACAAGGCCGGGAAGGAACTTTCACCTGCCCCCCTCTGCAGCCCTTCACTGTCTACAGTGTCACCATCTCCCTGCTGCCCAGCACAATCCTGGTCGCACGGCTCCTCAGGACAAAGGAAACGGGTATGATTACATGAAATATAAAGATGTTCTTCACCCTGAAGCTCAGATGGAGCACGTTTTCCTTGCTGTGATGTTCCCAGAATTGGAGCTATTTGGAACCTGTGGGGATCTGGGGAAGGGGCTGTGCAGGGCCTTTTCAACAGGTCATGTCTCCTCCTCAATTTCCTCATCCTCACCACTTCGTTGCTGCTGCCGTGGCATATGGAGTCTGTGGGAACAAGTTAATTTGGCTGCACCAGCTGCCCAGTTGGTGAGGATAGAAAAAGATCTCTGGCCCTGAAGCCCGTGTTTTGAGAGAGAGTGTGAGGAGGCATGGATTGTGGTATGTGTGACAAGGTGGCCACTGACTGCATTTCATCAATAATTAATTACCCTGATAATTAGTGACCCAAATAGCAGCCTTTGTGGGAGACAAATCCTTGCCAGCCACAAGCATGATCCTCTCTTTCTGTGCTTCCAGTGCCAGACAAACTAGAGAAGCTGTGGCTGGATCCCAGCTCAGGATCCCTGAGGTGGAAGGCGCTGCCCTCCTGCAAAGGGGAGATCACTGGATACCAGGTACCAAGGGATCATGGAGTGCCCATGGTCTCTTACAGTTTTCCAGGCATCTCTGTTCCTGGAGCTCATTGCAGGCAGCCTGAGGAGAAATGTGAGCCATCCTTGGCCAAAGCCCACAAGCTGCATAATGCTGGTGTTTCTGGTGGGACCAGGTTCCCTCCTGTTCCCAGCCAGCAGCAGCAGCCCCTCTCCACAGCTCCTGCCCAGTGCAGGAGTGGGATGTTTGTGCTACTCCTTACCAGCTCATTGTCCTTCCTCTAGCTGAACATCACTATCATGAGAGCAGATGATGGCAGCTTCCTTGAATTCAGCCAGGTGTTGGTGAACCAGTCAGTCACTGAATACACGCCACCTCATCAGACAGCTGGAAGAAAATACATGGTGACTGTGCAGGGGCTCACCGTGGCTGGTGCTGGGGATGCATCATTGCTGGAATTTCAAACCTCTGTTTTGGGTAACGATTCTTCTGCCCTAAGTGTGGTTGGGGTGGCCTCCCCGGGATTGAATGCTGAGTCTGCAGAAGCTTCCAGACCTGTGTGTGCACCCACTCCATCCCCATCATCAGGTGTGGGGACCCTGAGAGCCCAGCTCAGCAGTGAGCATGAGGCTGTGTGAATCCTGCATTGCCAGGTCTCCAGAGAAGCTACATTCCTTCAGTCGCTGTTTGTGCCTTTCATAGCTGACCTGCCCCCTCTACTCTTCCACTAAAGAAAGTGATGCCCATCCCTGCATTTGGGTGCACAGGGTGCTCAAGGCCAGAGAGCACCTTGGTTGCTGAGCCTGGGTCTGTGAGTCCTCCTGCTGTGTACAACATGGTTGAGCAGACTGCCAGACCCTCCAGCTGGGGACATGGGGCAAGTCTCTGTGCTCCAGGGTCTCCCTTTGCCCTGTTCAAGCAGACATGCAGGCAGGGGAAGACTGTGCATCACTTCCTGTCCCTGCAGCAGGCAGGGCAGCAGAGCCTGGACACATACATGCAGACACTCAATGCCAGTGCTGGCACATGGCCCAGGCTGTGGCACCCACTGCTGTGTCTTAGTTTCAGGGCAGCTTCTGAGTCCGTGGCTTGGGTCAGCAACCATGGTGCTGGTGCTGGTGGCGCTGGTGGTGCTGGTGGTGCTGGTTCCTTTGTCTGCAGGGATCCTGTGGTTTGTGCTGTCCAGGTGAGTTGGTAGAAGACCTGGAGTCTTGGCTTTGCCTCAAGCCATGCTGTGCTGTGGGATGGAAGGGCAAGGACAGGGGGTCCCCAGCTGCTCTCATCCTTCTCTGGGTGCCAAGGATGCAGATGGCTGATCCTACCATAACTATGCTCTAGGGTTCTTGGCTGGGGCTCATAAGTGTCTTCCTCAGGGCTAGGACAGGGACTATGTGTGCTGAGAGACCCTTTACCCTTCCTGCTGTTGCTGTCCCCATTGCTGTCCCCTGGGATGTGTGTAGGGAATGCCTGCCAGCTTCTGAGAAACCTGAGGGAGGGTGTGCAGAAACCCCCATGCTGCTGCTGCTGGGTTCAGCTGGGTCTGGCCCACATCAGCTTCTCCCCTGATTCAGGGCTGCCTTTTGCCTTCCCAGGAAAAAGAAAGCCTTGCGCAGAAAAGCCAAGGAGGATCATTACACAGGTAGGATCTCCAGCACAGAGGTGACTGTAGGGCTGGAACTGTGAGGGGAGCAGGTCTATTTCTGGAGAGCCTTATTGGTATTCTGAGGTAGCTGCAGTCAGCCCAGCTGGCTCTGGCTGACCTGTCAGACCAGCATGTCCATCTGCTATTCCTGGCTGAGAGCCTGCTCCAGTAGCCTCTTGCAGCAGCTCCTGGCTGGGATTCCCCTGCAGTGCCAATGAGGGTTGTCAGATGCCCCTCATGCTCACCTTTTTTGGGTTAGGCAGCACCTCTCCCCATCCCTGCTGCTCTGACAAGTGTGTGTCCCAGGATGTCCTGCAGTCTCCAGTGGGCTGCCTGTCTGAGGTTGCTCATCTCCTTCTCCCCAGCCTCAGGGTCTCTCAGGCTGTTTCTGTCATCTTGTGCCCTCAGAGCTCCAAATTTATGAGAACTTACATGAGGATACTTACTGCAGAATCACGACAATTTTGGCAGAGAAAGATGCAGGTAGGAGATGGATTGTCCTGCCCATGTTCCATATATGGCACAGAGAGAGTGAGGACTGGCAGGTGTGATGGTGTGTGTGAGCTTCCCTTGCTGCCAAGTGCACACAGCAGCCTCTGCCCTGGCTGCCCTTGGTCTCCACAGGTAAATGTGGACAGGCTGGAGAGACATTGCCCAAGCCCCTGCCTGTCCTGGAGTCCTCAGGAGACAGATAGAGCAGTGAGGGAGAGGAGAAGCTGGGGTGGACATCTGAGGCTCAGTGATGGTGGCCCTTCTCTTCTTGAGACTTTGTCCTCCACTACTGCAAGCAAGACCATGAAGATTCTTATGAGTTACTGCTCCCCCTCAAATTTTCCCCCTCATCAAGCTCCAGAATTCTCTGTCCTGACACAGAAGCAGCTCAAGGCCTGGGATGACCTACCTGTGCCAAAAAGGATATGTTCTGGTAGATCTTCAGTGCTCTGGCAAAGTCATCTCACCAGCCTCCTGCTGCCTGCAGCTGTTCCCTGAGACTGGAGAGCTCCCTGGGTCCCAACCTCTCTTTCCCCACTCTGTAACCCTGTATCATCTAGACCCTGTCCTCTGCTTGAGTATAGCCCAGCTATGCTGCCCTGGCAGTTGTGCTGCTGTGTCTGAATAACTAATAAATTGTTCTGGTTCGCAGAGGCTGCCTGGCCCACCTTGTCATGGTTCTTACTTGTCTTGCATGTGAAAGACCTGACCTCATGAATCTTAATAGAGAAGCTTGCAGTAGGCTTTTCCAGCCCCCAGCAGCCCTGAAGAAGCACATGTGAAGAGCTGCATGCTCCCAGTGCAATGCTTTGGGTTGCTTCTTTCCCTCCCAAACCTACAGCTAGCATGGTCTTCACTATGCCTAGATGGACCTCTGTGTTGGTCTGTGTCCCCCTCTGTGGGTGTTGGTGTTCATTTTCCATTTAATGAAGTAGTTGCCACTGGCCCTCTTGGTACATCCACAACTTGCAGCCTTTGGGATCTGCTAGATCTTCACTGCTGCTGCCCAAGTGTCACCCCTGACAGCCACTGTCTCTCCTGACCTGTGGGATGCTGGTGTCCAGTGCAGCCTGGATGCTGAGGGACAGCCCGAAGGCTCTCCTTGGTGAGGGGAAACTTGTGGAATGTGGGGCAATCAAATACTCTCTTCTCCGGCTCTGTGTGTTGCCTGGGATGTTTCCATTTCCTCTCCTGCCCTTGGGCACACAGGCTCTCCTGAGTTCTCTGCATTTGGGTGTGACAAGGTGGTTGTGGGTTGTGCTTTTTACAGCCTTGAACACAGAGCTGTCATGTTTTTTTGCTTCAGTGTTGTCTCTCCCTGGCCAAGCCTGCCAATACCTGGTGCAGCTTGGGGTCTGAGGGACAACCTGAAGTCTCTCCTTGTTAAGGAGCACACTGCCAGGAGATAGAGCAATTGACATCGCTCTTCTCCAGCTTTTTTTTTTTTTTTTGGTTTGTTACCCTGGGATGACCTGCATGTGCTGGTAAAGACATGGTTTTGACATTTCTTCATGTGAGCTGTCTGCTCATCACCACAGTACCTGCAACTGGCTCCTGGGATCAAAGAACCTCCTTCCCATGGACTGCTACTGATGTGATCTTTATGTTTGATGGAGCTGCTTTTGGTGAGTATTCAGCAGAGAGGGGAAGAGGAGCTCAGCCCTGTGTGGCTGCTGCTGGTTGAGAAAAGACAATGAGCAGGATTAGGCTACAGGAGAACAGTTGCCATCTCCTGAGTTGCCCTGCTTCCCTTTCCCAGTCCATATCCCCATATCCAGTCATACAGTGAGCTGTCAGCCTCACAACTCCACCTGGTCTGTCTGGACAACCAATAAAGTCTTGTGTCTTGGAGGATATTGGGGTCACTAATTATCAGGGTAATTAATAATTGGCAAAATTATTGGCAAAATTAATTATCTGTCAGCATCGTCACTTGTCTATTGGTGATGGATGAATGGGACTACACACAGAGAAGTGGATTTGGGGATTACACACATACGTTCTCATTTCCGAGCCTCTGCTCTGTGTCCCCTTTTATTATACCCTTTGTAAAATAGTTCTTGCTATTGCCAAATAGCAAGAACGGACTAGAATTTTCACAAATTTTGCAATTCCATGTTTTGACTTCACATGCTCACTTTCTCACACAATCTGTGGCTGCTTTCAGTCACCTATCACACATACCACCATGCATATTCAAAGTAGTTTTTTACTTTGCTTTCTCACACTCTCTGTCAAAACATGGAGTTTTTTTGTCCTAATCAGCCAGGCAACTGATGCAGCCAAGTTAATTTGTTTCCACAGGAGAAGTCTAGCTGCTGCCCCCCAAGCTCCTGCCTAGTCCCTCATTGCCCTTGTGAGGGCCAGTGCCCTGTGGGGTGCTAAGAAAATAGCATCTTGTTGAGAGGGAGGGCTGTTGTGGCCTGCAGCTGTGGCTGACAGAATCTCCAGGCCTTCAGGCTTGTGCTGGGAAGATGTAACATGTGTTTGGATGGGATGGATGTGGGGAACCAGTGAGTAGTGGTGCTCCCCACCATTCATCCTGAGGAGGAGTGTGTCCTGTTGTATTGGTTTCTCTGTGGCCAGGTTTTGGTAGCAGTGAGGGGGTTGAGGGGAAGGCTTCTTCGAGAAGCCGCTGGAAGTTTCCCCCATGTCCAGCAGAGCCAATGCCAGCCAGCTCCAGGCTGGGCCCGCTGCTGACCAAGGCCAGGCCAAGCAGCAGTTAAAGAAATGCCTCTGTGATAACATATTTAAGAAGGAAGGGGAAAAAAAAGTTAGGTTAGATGAAGATGGCTGCTGGAGAGGAGCAGGGTGAGAAGGAGGGGCAGGAGGTGCTCCAGACACCAGAGCTGAGATCCAGCTGCAGCCCATGGAGGAGCCCACGCCGGAGCAGGTGGATGCTGGGGAAGGCTGTAGCCCGTGGGAGGCCCATGTTGGAGTGGGGTCCTGGCAGGGGACTGTAGCCTGTGGGGAGAGGAGCCCACGCTGGAGCAGGATTCTCCTGGTAGGACTGGTGGCCTGTGGAGCCCACGCTGGAGCAGCCTGTGCCTGAGGGACTGCACCCTCTGGGATGTGACCCATGTGGCAGCAGTGTCTGAAGGGCTGCTGCCTGTGGGATGGATTCTCACTGGAGCCATTTGTGAGAAGAACTGTGTCCTGTGAGAGAGACACACGCTGGAGCAGTTTGTGAAGGGCTGTCTCCTGTGGGATGGGACCCCATGGAATGTGGTTGGAAGGACTCTTCTCCCTAAGCAGTGGCTGAAAGCAGCAGCTGACCATAACAACCCCCTCCTCCACCTCACCTTTTCCTTGGACTGCTGCATGAGAGAAGGTTGGATGTAAGAAGGAGGGGGTGGGGGGAAAAGGGGCCTCTTATTGTCTCTCATTCTTAAGCTCTGATCTTGCTAGTAATAAGTTTAACTATTATTCCCACATGTAGTCTTGTTTTGCCTGTGATGGTGATTAGCAAATAATCTGTTACAGTCCTTATCTCAACTAACAAAACCTCTCATTATATTCTCTCTCCTCTGAGTGAGGGGAGAGTGAGAGTGGCTGTGGTCTGCCCCTGGCATCCAGCCAGGGTTAAACCACTACACCTGTGCATGTGCCATGAGCAAAGCTGAGTGACAAGCATGATCCTTGTGCAACCCTCCCTATCCCCTGTGCCTGATCACCCAGCCAGCCCTTCGGAACCTGAGACATCTCAGGTGCATGGGAGGTTCTGGAGGAAGAGAAAAGCAGTGGCTACTGAGGAGCAAGGGGAATGCCTTAGTACCTCTGAGGGTTTCCTCAAGCACTCAGGTTCATAGTAGGGCATGGTAGTCTGCATACTTGGAGACAGAGGAGAGTGCTACCAGGCTGAGGGGCCACAGGATGAGGGAGCAGCTGGGGATGGAGAAGCAGGGAAGGATGAGAGTAGGATGTTGGTTGTGTGTTCCTTTCAGAAGGGCCACAGACTGTTTCATGCATGGAGGTACTCCTTGCAGTTCGCATCCTCATTCCTATCCCTGGTTCTGGCCAGCTCTTTATGTGCTTTCTCAGAGGTCCTCCATCTCCTGTGATCACTGAGGGGATGTGACTCATCAACACTCTAAAACCCACACAGTATCTTTCAGAAACATTTGGATATTGCCTCAGAACTAGGAGCAATACTTCTTGAATGCTCTAGTAAAAAAAAAAATGCTTCTAGTAACTAAGAGCATTTTGGGGAGAACTCTGAGATCTTGTAGACCAGGTTTCTTCTGGTTAAGCCACAGACCTTGGATGCTCCAGGGCTAAAAACACAGCAAAAGGCAGAAGTCCTGACAGTGATGGGTGGTTCCCTGCCCAAAGAAGAAGCATCTTGCACATCATGAGGATATGTGTCTGTTTCCTTCCGGTGGCTGCAAGCGTTGCAGTCAGCTACAGATGCCTGGGTTTGGAGGCATCAAGTGAGGCTGAGATTACAGTCCTGCCTGGGGACTTCACACTAGGATGGCCCTGCAGTTTCTGGCTCTGAGGTTTCTCCTGACCCTTGTATCTTTACTGTCAGCAGAGGGCCAGGAAGAACTTGATCCCAAGGTCCAAGGAGTGTCCCAGGGAACAGGTAAGAAGTGGTTCCTCCTCTTAACTGGGGAGATTTTGTTGCCTTTCCTCCTGCAAGTTGGATATGCATCTTCCCTGCTTGCAGCACTGGATTGGAAGGAGCCCAGACGGGTTCCTGAGGGCTGTGTCAGCTGAGGCACCTGCTGTCTCTGGGACACTCCAGGGACAGAAGGCATGATGCAATGTAGACTCAATGGGAGTCTGTGGGAGAAATGGGATTGGGCTAGATGGTCAAGGATGGGTCATGCCCTGCAGCAAGTTTGCCAACCATTCCCTGGAGTCTGTGGGCACGAATTCACACACTGTAAACCAGGGGAAGGGTCTTCAGGGAGCAGGTGTATTAGTTTCTGCACACACCCTATCCCCAGGTGTGCCTAAGGAACACTGTGTCTGCTGAGAGCAGAGCAAGAGGGAACTTGCTGCCGCTTTGCCAGCTGGCTGTGCCTGGGCGGGGTCAGTGTCTGGGTGCCTGTGCATGGGGTGGGGTACAGCTGTGTGCCAGTGGGAAAAACCTGCTGGTTGTGGTGCTCAGTTGAGCATCTCTGGCTTTCTTCCATCAGGGTTGTTCGAGAGCAAAGCCTGACCATAAGTAGCTTGTCACCAGCATTTTCCTTTGTGGCTGTTCAGAAGATGGTCTGAACCTTGTGAGATCCCTTCTGTGCCCCTTTAGAAGAAGGAAGATTGTATTTTAAGCATTTTCAGGTCTCACAGAGCACCTTGCAGAGGCTTGTATAGGCAAGTGCTCTTTACAAATGCCAGCATTCTTGCCTGTAGGAATTATTTCCACAAAACTTTCCCCCACAGCATTCTACAAACTGCTGGGAAAAGCTGTGCCTACTCAGCCTGAAGGATGCTGAATTTGGTGAGGAGAGGATGTGAAGGAGGAAGAGTTGTGGCATTAAAAAGGTGCAGGATCTGTGCTAAAGCAGGGGATGTGAATGGAGAAGGCATTGTTCACCCCCATGTCCCACTGCACAGTGGAGTGGTGCAGGAGCAGACTAGCCAAGGGACTGAGTCAGAACAGGGATCCTGGAAGTGTAACAATGGCATCTCTGATCCCTGTGGTAGGGATGAGCCATAACTGAAGAGACATGCACCCCACTAGGACTGCTGGTGCCATGGCCCATCAAGTGCAGACTGAGCTGGAACGGGTGACATGTCTGAATGAGAGGTTGGAGGGAGTATCCTGGTGCAGGGCTGATTTTCCTGGGAATCTCCCTGCTGTGGCCTATGAAGGAGGAAATACAATGTTCCTGGACACAACCTGGTTGGGGAAGGTTCATGGATGGACCTGAGGTGGATGTGTAACCTTTCCCCTCCATTCAGGGGCTGGAGTGACAGCTGGGGTTTAGCTCTCAACACCCCACGATACCCCACTTCATCACCTCCTACCCAAATAACATCCACCTTTATCTCTGACAGAAAGGTGCCAAAGGCCTCATTGGGACTACAGATTGCAGCTGTCACCAGACCAGGAGAATTACAAGAAAAATGAAGAAGTGATGCTGAGCTGCCCTGAAGGTTTCCAGCCATCTTTCACCCGTGTCAAATGTGGGAGTGAAGTTCAGTCCTTTGCTCATGGGAAACCTGTGTACAGAGAAGTTTGGCTTGGAAGAGTCACCAAAAGTACCTGGATCCGCACTTGGTCCAGCATGGAGTGCAATGGTAAGGGAAGGGTAAGGAGCATTCCTGGATGTCCTGTCCTGCCTTTCCTGAGCAGGGAAGGCAGGCTGTGTGGGACAGAAGGTTTCTGGCTCTCTGCTGCCTGGAGAAATGGCAGACACTGCTGAAGGCAGTGTTGAGGCAGCTTCTGAGCCAGCCCTCAGTCCAGCCTGAACTTCAACGGTGGAGGTGCAGGCAGTAAGGGTCCCCCTGAGGACCTCTGGGATATGCACAAAGGACAGAAGCATGAGAGAGAGATGTGTGGTGGAGTTTGTTAGCATGGCATTGCAGTTGGGAGAGGACTGGAGGGCTTTGCTGCCTGTATCCTCTCAGACTGTGCAGCTGTGAATACCACAGCTTGTTCCCTGTGGGCTGGTCCCCTCCAGGCTCTGATAGCCTGGAGAGTAAGCTTGGCACCATCTTCTTACAGCTTGGGGTGTTTATATTTCCTCCAAGGGAGAATAGAGCTGCACCTCTTGGATTGTAGAGATGCTGGGACACACGGACACCTCAGCTTTGAATCAATGGGAGAAATTGCCCTGACTAGTAATAGTTCACTCACTCACTCACTCACATTCATTCCTGTCAAACTTTTCCTGCTCCCCTACCAGAGAACTGAAGTGACCAGCTTCAGCCTCTCGCTTTCCCTCCCACCAGGCTGGGTGGTGAGCAGGGCTGCCTGACTGCAGCATCCTTCCAAGACTGGAAGGGGAAAGAAATAGACTGTTTGTCAATGTTTCCTTTACAGAAGCCCTTCAGGTTGTCCCTGGGACCTTTGAGATTTCCAGCACCAGCATCAAACTGAACTGGACCTGCAGATTCCCTGATGCCTGCCAGGGCATGCGGGCCATGTGCCGTCCGGCAGTGCCTTCCTCCCCTCCCTGTGAGGTTGAGGAGGTGAAGGGAGAGGAGATGTTACATGGTCAGGAGGGAACATTCACCTGCTCCTCCTTGCACCCCTTCACTGACTACAGCGTCACCATCTTCTTGCCCCCCAGCACTATCCTTTTCTCATGGTTGTTCAGGACAGAGGAAACAGGTATGTTCATGGAAGTATCAGAGAGAAGGAACAGTCTGGGGCTGTCACAGGTAGAGGAGGTGGAAAAATGTCCCTTTTGCCTATCAGCTCAGCTTGATCATCTGCTTCCTGAAGGCATCAGGGCTTCTTGGATCCTGTGGGGCTCTGGGAAAGGGGCTGTGCAGGGCCCTGGAGCAGAGCATGTCCCTTCCTCTCTGTCCCATTGCTCACTACATTGTTGCTCTTCCCACTGCTGCAGCACGTGTAGCCTTTGTAGGGGACAAACCCTTCTATGAGAGTGCCTTTGCAGCCTGTCCCCTGGCTGGGAGCTGCTTGCACCCTGAGCTCAGGCCCCCCTCATGGGGCCTGTGTGTGACCCTGTTCTCTTGTGCTTCCAGTGCCAGACAAACCAGAGGAGCTGTGGCTGGATCCCAGCTCAGGATCCCTGAGGTGGAAGGCGCTGCCCTCCTGCAAAGGGGAGATCATTGGATACCAGGTACCAAGGGACCGTGAGCAGACCCTCACCTTCCTGCCTGGAGCTCTGTGCAGGCATACTGAGAGTTTGGGGAAGAGAATGCTGGGACGAGCTGCACTTCCTGGCCAGTGAATATCTGACTTTGATGACCACAAGTGTTTTCTGTCTCATTCTTCACATTCTTCATGTTGTGGAGATTCACAGAGAGGTGGTGGGTGCTTCCTGCCATCTGGTCATACTTCCTGGGTCTGTTCTGCTTCGGGTTTTTGCAGACCTTCGTGAGCAGCATGTGGTGACGTGTCTTTTGGGGTGGCATCCCAGGATTTCCTGTGCCTCTCATGTGCTTGTTTCTGTTTCCTGCCACAGATAAACCTCTGGTTTGAGTAATCCCCTGAAAATCCCTCCTGAAAACCCCTCCTCCAGAGAGCTATGCTGTTCCTTTGAGTTTTCCGCAATGTGTGGCTAGAAGCATCTCTGTCTGTAGATGTGGGACATTTCCACAGTGCAAACCTCATTTCTAGCAGTGGGAGGGGAGGTGCTGGTGAAATCATTTAGTGTGCTGTATGACCATTCTGAAGACAGATGTCTCTATGGTGTGACAGGGACCTTGTATGCTGTTTCTTAGCTCTTTCCTGGAGAAACAGTCAGAGGCCTAGATGACTTTGCTTGTGGTACTGTTCAGCTGGTTTCATGCTCCCAGACACCTCTGTTTATGGAAAGAATCTATTTTTTTTTGCTTTTCGTGATCTTATTTGCATATGCCAATGATGCATTTCCATAAAAGCAGCAAGTGACAATGGCCAGGGATCTCATGAAAAATTCAGATGATGCTTGGGCAAATAGGAAGCCTTCATCTGTATTACTTATGGAAAACATATGCCTTCTTTTTACATAGAAAAAGCCTTCCTCCTTGCACAGAAGGAAAGAAAAGCTGTGGGCACCTCATTGGAGGACATCATCACAGTGCCTGGGGTGTTGCAATACCACAGGGTGTGACCTGGCCTTGGACACAATACACACATATACACCCCTTCAAATGAACAGCCTCCCTCTTCCCCTCAGCTCTTCACAGAGGCTTGGTCCTTTCCTCACAGAAGCAACCACTCAGACATCCTGACTGTCAGCTCCAAAATCCTCCTCTCCTCCTCTTCTCTGCTTTGAGGTCCATGCATGGGACCGAGGATCCTGACGGATCCTCTCCAGAGCCTTCTGCACCTGGGGCAGCCACAGAGAAGAGAAAGCTGGCAGGGGAGCTTTGCTCTGTCTCAGTGAGCTGTGGGTAGGTTGTAGCTGCTGCTCTCTGGCTCTGTCTCCTGTCCCCAGCTGAACATCACAGCCAGGAGAGCACGGGATGGTGGCTTCCTGGAGATGGAGTGGCTGCAGGTGAATGGCTCCACCACTGAGCACCGGCTGCTGGAGCACGATCCTGGCAACAGCTATATGGTGTCAATTCAGGGACTGACAGCTGCTGGAGCTGGGGCTGCATTGCTGAGGGAGTTTCAGGCTGACAACTCAGGTAAGGCTTGCTTTGCCCCTGTCTGAGGCCTGGTCACAGAGGAGCTGTGCTCTGCAGCCTGCACTGCTCGAGGCTGCCCCTGCTCCTCACACAGTCCTGCCAACCCTCCAGATACCCTGCACCCTTTTGACATCAGCTGCCACAGTGTCCATGACATCTCCTCATCCCAAGGTACAGCTGTGCTTCCGCTGCAACCCATCACCTGTGTCTCTGAGGCAGCAAGGTGAGTGCAGTGCCTGCAGCTCTGCAGCCCCAAGATGACTCTCCCCACTGGCAGTGACTTCCTGCAGATACTTCCATTCTGCTCTCCTCATTGTCTCCCCATCCCTCTCATTTTTGGCCTTGCAGGGAGCACCAGCTGGTTGTGGCCATGACGCACAATGACTCAGTGATCAAAAGTGCCTGCTTGGGGCACACACAGCCCTCCAACAACAGCCAGCTGCCTTTCAATGCCAGCCAGCAGCCCAGTGCCTACGTGGCAGCTGTTCTCAACCTTACTGGCCCCGTGGACTTCATGCTGGGCGATGGGAGCCATGGGCAGGGCTACCACAATGCTGCCCTCCGCCCAGGCTGGGACTACACAGCCCTTCTCCGTCTCGTCCGTCGCTCGCCCCAGGTACCCATTGTAGGGGCTCCTGGTCTCTGGGGATGCTGCCAGCCATGGCTAGGCCCCTCGGTGGGACTGGTCTGGCTGTGATGGCAGGCTCCTCTCCCATGCCCTGGGAAGACAGTGTTCCTGGGGTCCTTGGCCACAGCTGGGGTACTCAGTGGCTGTGGGTGGGATACCTTCACTCCTTGCATGGCTAGTGGGGTAGAAGTGGGTTCAACTCTCTCTCCTATCTCCTCCAACAGTCAGAGAAGTTTACCTGTGTCTGCTACAGATTCTCTGTTGGTAAGTGTCTTCTTGCTCCTAATGCACAAGCCTTTTTCCCACATTTCCCTTCGCCCAGCCTGGCTATTTCCTGTGGAGAGGAGCTGGCCTAGCACAGGAGCCTTTGGGTTTCATGTGGGACAGAGGACACTTTTGTTTCCCATACATGGGACGATCTTTCATCCAAGAAGAAACCTAAGCCAAGGCACACATCTACACACTTGCTCATACCTTTGCCATCATCGGGGCCCTTGCCAGCATGAGGCCCAGGCTGTGGCACCCACTGTTGGCTGTGTATTAGTTACAGGGCAGCCTCTGAGCATATGGCATTGGACTGTGATTGGGCTGATTGTGCTGTTGGCACTCGCTCTCGTGATTGCAGGGATCCTATGGCTCATGCTCTCTAGGTGAGTAGGAAGGGGACAGGTTCAACAGGGACATGTGCAATATCAGTCTCTTACACAGAACTCTCCTCTGCCTTTCCAGGAAAAAGAAGTATCTGCCCAACAAAGCTAAGGAGGATAACTAAAAAGGTAGGAAAATGGAATTCTTCAGACAACCATCACAGAGAGGGCTACAGGGCTGTGTGGCAGCTGGGATGAGAGAAGCAATCTCCCAGGAGAACCCGAGCTCTGCTCATACTCTGCACTGACACTTCTCCCCATTTTGCCCTGGCTGGGGATGGTCAGGATGGTTCTGCCCACTAAGACCCATGTGACAGCAGAGTGTGGCTCCAGGCAGTGGTACCAGCCTGGTGCAGGGCCAGGAGTAAGCAAAGATGGGCAGCCCAAAGGGTGGCTCATGGCTTATTGTTCAGCCCCTTAAGGGACCCATGTCCATACCATCCCTCCATGGGGAGAGGTCTGAAGAGATCTGACTCAGGAGGGTCAGACTGAGAGACTGCTGCTCCCACCTGGGCACTGAAAGGTACTTCTAGGGATCTATGGTTGGGCACAACTGGGATGAAAAGGTTGGGCTGCAGCAGGCACTGCTCTGTGCTACAGCCTATTTCTGACATTGAGTCCCCTTGTTCTCCAGAGGTAAAGGTGGCTAGGCTGGAGATCAGACACTCCAGCTCCCGGCCAGGTCCATGGAGAAATTCAGAGCAGTGAGGAGTGGAGAAAAAAGGAAGGATGACCCCATCTTAGTGCTGATGGCACTCTCCTGCCATGCCCTGGGTTTCCAACCCTTCTCCCCCATCTCTGCTGATAATTCAGTCAAATCCAGCGCTTTACTGTAACTTGGTCTGACTGGACTGCTTTGTGATTATGCCTCTTATGTCTGGACAATCAATAAAAGGTTGTGGTTTGGAGAGGTTGACTGTCCCACTACAGCTCCTGCCTGGTTCTCTCACTGTCCCTGTGGAGTCACATCTCCCTGCAGGGAGCTATCTGCACCTTCTTGAGGGGAGCTGTGATCAGAGCTGCTGTGACCCTGTATTCCCTAGTGGTGTCTGATAACTTCCAGGGCTGTGCTGGACAGCTCTCACATGAGTTTGGATTAGATGTGTGGTGGGAATCCATGAAGGACGGCATCCCACAACACACATTTTGGGCAGGAGTGTGTTCAATGCCCATGCTGCTGAGGAACCCATGTGGTCTCAGCTCCTTTGTGGGCCCTATGCCAGATCAAAGCTGGAAGAAAAGTGAATATCAGAGGTCACCACCACCATGGCCATTACTAGGTCTTTATTAATGAGATGTAGGACAGAGAGCCAAGGGATCAGTGTTGACTCCGAGGTCATTTGCCTTTGTGCAGCAAAGGCAGAACTAGTCTCCATGATGCAGCATCCCATGCTGGAACCACATCTAGAATATCCAAGCTAAGCCACTATAACCTGGGACTGCCATGGTGGAGGAGGACAGGCTAAGGAAGGAGCTTCTCTGGAGGTGGCAGGGCTGTGGCACTTGGATCAGCACCGGGAAGATGGATCTTCAGGAAGAGATTGTGTGGGGTTGGAAGGACCAGGTTAGCCCTACAGGACAGTGGATTGCCCCACGCTTGGCTCTTATTGGGCTTGGGCTTCGTGCATCTCCCACATAGCCTGTTCTCCTGAGCTCCATGGATCTCACAGCCTTTTGGTGCTTGCCTACCAAAATGCAGTGTGTGTATTGGTGCTATCCCACTTTCCCTGGGGCTGCCTTGAGGGACAAGGGAGCCCGAATGGGACAGCTACTCTCTTCATCCCTGGCAAGAAAGGATAGGTCAAATCCTGGTGCCTCTTCTCTGGTGTGCATACCCAGGCTGTGATTCTAGATAAGTTCCTCAACAAATGCTGGGCAAACTGTCAGGTTCCCATTTCACCTCCTGACAATTTGAAGACAGTTTAGCCTGTGCTGTTCAGCCATAGAGGACCCTTGGGATGGCTTTTTGGGGTAATAAATCATCTTGGGGCTGTGAACATCCCTTTTGTTTCCTCTTGTTTCCACTGATGAAGGGCTGTCAAGAAAGTCAAAGTGCAGTCCAGAGATGGGCTGTGGTCATGCCTCTACTTGAAATTCCCATAGGTCTCAAATGAATTCAAGTAACTGAGGGCTAGTTCATAGCAGAGCCCATACTGCTCCTGTAGAAAGAAGAGTGCATGTGAGAATCTGGCAATCAACACTTGCAGTGGAAGGTGAGCACTGGTCTCCAAAAGCATCCTGACCATGCCAGACACAGTTACAGTCCACTCTCCCAGCTGAAGCCCACCTTCCCCTGCTGAGGAATCGCAGGCATGAGCTCCAGTAGGTGGAGCATCCTAGTGCTGGAGCCAGCTGTGGTCTCAGGAAGAGAGCCAGCCTCCACGGCACGAAGTGTCTGCTGCTCACTCCCGTCCAGGCTGCTCACCCTATGATGACCTTTATGACCCAGGCCAGGTGGTGAAGTGGGTGCTGGACAGGCACCTGAGCACCCACCAGTGCAGTGCCCTGCTGAGCACGCCAGGTTGGACCAGAAAAGAGCAGGATGTTTTGGTGCCCATTTGGTCCAATTAGTGAGTGAGCAGGGTTTTCAGAAGTCTCATATGCCCCTGCTGGCCTCAGAATGGTCTGAGCACAGAGAGGCCAGAGCAGCTGCTGGGATAGCCTAGGTTATGGCTTGGTTTGGTGTTGCCATATCAGCTAGGTTTGAAATCAGCACCTACCACATCTTTAATGAGCTGTCTCCGACGCCTCTTCAGCATCCTCACAGCCTGGGATACATCCACCATCCCCTCGCTTTGGATCTGCTCACACAGGAAACTAGCAGCACAGAAGATCCCACTCCGGCTGGCTCCATCACTGCAGGGAAGATGAAGAGGAGAGTCACTTGGTCTGGGATCACATGGCAGGGCTGAGCCTCAGAGGTGTCCCACTACACACTCAGGCTCTCAGGATGGTCTTGTCCACAGATCCTGCACCCAGCCAGGCTCCACAGGGAAGCCTTCCTCCCTGAACATGGCTGAATTCATGTCCATACATCCACCCAAGATGGAGTTGTGACCAAGTTCACTGACAGAGCTTGGGCTTTGTCCAGCTCTGTGCTTATCCTCCAAGAGATATCACTCACCAGCAGGTAACAAGGATGTGTCCATCTTGACTCTGCTGATGGTGAGTCTCCACTTTCCCTAGCAAGCTGATGATGGTGGCAGGGTGTGGAGGAAGACGTTGCTGTATGGGCCAGTCCTTCAGTTCCCATAACTGGACATCCAGTGGAGACTTTTTGGGCTAGTGCAAAAGAAAGATAATGGGTTGGGCAGAGAAGAAACCTATTGGCTTCATGGAGGGAAAAGAGGGACCGTGTGTGTCAGTCCTGGCTCAGCCATGCACACTGAATGAAGGGAACAGCTCCACAATGGGACAGATCAGTCCCAGACTTTGCCCTTCTCCATTGAGTCCTCTAGGACCAGCAGGTAGACAGAACATCAGAGAAGAGCTGAGCACCAGGTGCAACTCAGACTTACACCTATCCAGTGTCCAGCTCTCTCCAATAGCTGAGCTTTCCCCTTTGTAAATTCCTGAGACGCACAAACTCCACCCACAGCTTCCCTCAGCCAAGTTGGAAAGGCGCACAGAGGTACTTATGATGTGTGCCTCTGCCTGCAGCCTCGCTGTTTTGGGATTAACTTCTCTCCCAAGGTAAAAGACCCTGCTCTGGCCATTGTCCTTCCAGGACTCCACCAGATCCCTCTGACCAGTGTGGCCTCTGCCACCCCTAGCAGTGACTTTGGCCCCAAGTTAAAAAGGTTGCTCTCAAAGGACTTTGCCGTCTTTGAGCAAAGAGCCCACCTGCTGCCTGTTGGTGAGGGCAAGTGTCCAGGCTGTGAAGCCAGATCCAGCCTCCTCTGAGATTATCTCAACATGGAAACGGCCGTAGTCATCTTCGCCCTGGCTGGGCCAGAACTCCACATATGTCTGTGGGAATGATCACACAAAGCACCAACCTGCATGTGTGGCACCGGTCATGGGTGGGCTCACACCAGCCTTCTCCCATAAGTAATGTACATACATATGGCTCTACAAAACATTTGTTGGGGACCAACCCAGTGCTTCATCCAGAAAAATAAAACCCCATCAGAGAGGACACCTGGACATAAGTAAACAAAACCTGAGGGATGCTCCCATGCTGTGATACTGGGGTCAGTCCACTGCCGTGGAGATGTGGTGCTGGACTGCCCTCAGGGCTCTCCCAGGTGGAGCCCATAAGCTTGCAGCGGGCTCCTGGAGCAAGCAGGACTCTCATTCTAAAAGCCATGTAGGTCCAAAGGCAGAAATCACACTGCTCAGCCCCACTGGGAACCAGGAGAGGAGAGGGCTGTGCTTGGGCTGCTGACCTTGTCCAGCTCCTGGAGTTGATTCAGCACAACCACTGATGCGCAGTTGTAATCCCAGACAAGAGCCCAGAAATCCACCCGCGTGGTGGAGAGAGGCATCTGGGTGATGATGATTTTGTCTTCCTCGGTGTACGTCTGCAAAACACGCCACGGCGCGGGAGAGTTGGGTTGGGGGAGAGGGGGGGAAGCCACACAATCCACTCCCTGAGAGCCTTTCCCACAGCGGGAACGCCCCTCTGGCTCCCGGCAGCGACGGAGGAGACAGAGGTCACCCCAGCCCTGTTCAACGCAGCTCAAGTTTGTGCCCCACTGCCCGCTCAGCTCATCACAGCCGTGCTCAGCTCCCAGCAGGCTGCGTCCAGCAGCTGCTGAGCTGCGGGCGCAGGCAGGGCTCCGCCGAACACGGGGGCCACCTCCTGGCAGCAGGGCCAGCAGTCACTGTAAAGGAGCCTGAGATCTGGAACACCTCAGACCGGGATGACACGCTCTACCCTTGCCTTGAGCAGGGGGTCTCTGGTGCTCTCAGCAGCTCCCACCCCCACGCCGTGGCTGGAGCCTTACGCTGGCAAACACGGCGTTGATGTAACCCGGAGAGCCGTCTGCGTTCAGCGAAGACATCAGGATGGGCCGGCAGGAATCAGCTACGGAGGCGAGAGGCAGAAAGAGGAAAATGATGGGTCATCCTCTCCCTGCCGAGAGGCAGGGGCTTCTCCTTGACAGTGGGATGGACAGAGTGACTTCATGCTGTGTGGGCTGGAGAGGCTTGGATGAACAGGCACCACCACCCTCATGGTCGTGGCAGCTCAAGGCTCCCTGACACCGGATGACCAAAATCCCATGGGCAGAGGCACAGCAGGTCTGCTCTCCTCATTGCTCCCTGATGCTTCATCTGAGTTTCTCCACTGGGAAAGATTAGACCAGGGACATGTTTATCGCAAGTGTACCCCACGAATATATACTGTCAACAAGGTCAGAGGGAATCAGAAAAGGATGACTGGACCTTGAACAGAACCTACTGGTGTCATGGTGCTGGGGAGAGAAGGAGCAGGGCAGCATCATTCCCCCCATGCTGCTATTATGCACTGGGTTTTAAAGCAAGTGGCTGCCCAGCCCTACTGGTGTTACCTGGTAGGATCCCTGGCTTGCGGTTCTTGGGCTGGTTGCTGGATTTCTCTGCTTCTCTGCATGGCAGGAGCTGGAACAACTCAGAAAAGTTCTGCAAGGCCTGTAGAGATGATTCAGCCAAGTAAGTCATTCCTGTCAGCACCTCCTCTTCTTCACCCACTCCACAGAAATGCTCTCCCATCTCCATCCCACAGCTGGGGAGGGGAGCAATGAGGGGGGTGGCATCACAGATCATCACCCACAGCACAAGTGCCCTATATCGTGGTGGTACCTTGAACTCCTTCTCAAGGGCACTGTTGTGACTTGAGGTCTCAGCTTCTCGAAGGGAATGGACAAAGCTGGTGAAGCTCTCCAGAGGGATCCCAGTGTTGCCGCAGAGCAAGCCTTCGAGCACGGCTTCATACAGGAAGATGTACTGTTCCTGCAAGAGGACATGGGTCAGCTTCTCAGTCTGGAGCAGCTCTAGGAGGAACTCTCGAACTCCAGACCACCACTGACATCAACCTGTGCCAGGAATGAGCCAGGTTCATCCTCATTTTCCTGCTGTGGAGCCCTGAGGGCAGACAGCTATCAATGCAGGCAGCCCTACTTTGAGAAACAGACAACTCTAGCAACCCAGAAAAGACTATCTTCCTGTGGTTTAATGCTCCCTCTCAGACCAGACCCCTGCTCTTGAGAAGGAAACATAGGAAACCTGTGGACTACTTAGCCCTCCTACAAATTACTGGCTGGTCCAGCCCAACCTAGTTTTCTCCAAAGGGACCCAGCACTGAGCAGATCCCTTAGCCAGGACACAGTTGCTCAAGAGATGCCATAAGGGTAGACATCCTGAAAGTCTGAAGGACAAGTGGACTCTTGTTCATGGTCCTTGTGTACAAGACAGCCCTTTCTGTATCAGGATGACTGGTCCATAAAAATGCTGCTGACACCTCAGAGGGTCTCAGGGGAACATGGATCTTGGCTAGGCTTGGATGCAGTGTTGAAAACAAAATCCTGCAGTCTCCATTACGTGGCAGCTCCAGTCCCTGTGGCTAGACCATGAACTACATGGCCAATGTGTCTTTGTATGCCACATCCCTTGGGAGAGTGGGAACTAGATCTGCAGCCTGAAGTGTGCAGGGATCAAGCAACTCTCCTCACCTCAGTCTGCACCATGCTGACCCGCTGCTCCCGCAGCTGCTGCACACAGTGAAACACATCCACCTTCTCCTCAGCCTTCCCCATCTTCAAGAGGAAGTCCAGGGCGATGAAGGTACCTGTACGTCCAATTCCTGCACTGAGGACACAGAAAACTGAGGATCAGTGCTGATCCTGTCACCTATGCCCCAGTACCCAAGCCCTCCCAGCCCTATACCTGCAATGCACCAACACGGGCCCAGTAGGTGCTTCCAACACCCTCTTGTTCACCAGCTCCACTAAGCACAGGAGTTGGGAAGGGTTTCTGGGGACTCCGTGGTCTGGCCACAGCAGGTAGTGAAACTGCTCCACCACTCTTGGGAGGGCACAGCCTGCCTGCAAAGAGAGAGACATGGCTGGCAGCAGGGAGCAGGAACCAACCAGGAAACTCATGCAAAGTGATTGCATGCCAGCAAGTAGGGAACCAATGGAGAAAACCACTTCAGAGGGGCACCAGCACACAGCGCTCCCTCCCACCCCACCGTCCACAACATGAGTGCTCCACTATAGCTCCTCAAACAGCAAAGGGCAGATTGATCCCTCACATGGCCACGCAATTCATTCTGTTCTTCCTGTGCTGTGAACAGTGAAGGCAGAGCAGCAAATGCAGCTTGTGCCCCAGAGAAAAATATAAAATCTCATTTAGTCAACAAAAAGCCCCAGCTTCTCCAAAAAATTTATTTCCTATGGCTGATACTACACTAGTGTGAACGTAGTCACTTTTGTTACCAGTTCATCATGTATTTTTCCCTAAACATCACCTTCCCTTGTTCTGAATGAACTGCTACATCCTTCCACCAGGTGCTCTTGGACCTTTACCTTTCAGCTATATCTTGCTCTGGGCAAGACAAGAAAAGACAAGAATATGTGTAACTGCAATTTCTTTATATTATACCGTTTTCCCCTCCTTACAGATTCTGCAGCTTCTGCTTTTTATCTGAGGTACAACTTCAACAGAAGTATCCATCTTGAGAAATGTCTTTATGTAGTTTGCCTTAAAGCATAAACTATCTGTTCAGGCTTAGTAGTTGTAAGTGACCAGTGAGCTTCAGTGTGGACCCTCTGCAGATTAGTTCAGGTGACTGACAGACACCTGTCCCACCATCCTGCATGTACAGAAATACCATTTCATACTCTTTTACTGCTTTTATAGCCTTTAACTGCTTTTATGCTCTTTGTAATCACCTGATCCAAGACCTCATGAACTCACAATCTGCGCGTGTCCAGACTCATCTGTGTGACCACTGGAGCTGACCGATTGCCTTTGCCTGGCACAGAAACCTGGGACCAATGTCATGGCATGGAGTCCAGTGGTAGTAACGTCGACCTTCTTGTGCTGGAGACCAGGAAGGGCTCCCCACAGCGTCCTTGACCGGCAGCTCCCACCAGTTGCTGAAGCCCAAAAGCATCCTGCATTCCCTCCTCAACTACATGCCAGGTTTACCTTTTGCAGGCAGAAGATGCGTGTGACAAGGCCCGTGGTGGTCCTAGTGTTGTTGAGTGTCACGGTAAAGTCCCCGTAGACCTGCTCCTGCTCTGGCCAATACTGCTCACACTTGATCTGTCAACAGCAGTGAGACCTCTGAGCACCAGCAACCTCATGAGGGGAGTGTTGCAGTGGTGCAGAGCTCTCTGCCCTCACTGACAGCCACACTGAGAGTGCAGCAAAAGCAGGCAAGGAAGTCTGGTCCCTGGCAGTGCCCAAGCTGCGGGTGGGCTGAGGTGGTTTCTCTACCTTGTTTTGCTCCACTAAGCCTGTCAGCATCACAATGACTGAGGTCTTCTCCTGCCAGACCATCTGCCAGAAATCCACCACCGTCTCAGCCAAGGGGCCTTGGGAGGGAAGAGGAGAACCTTGTGCTAATGTCCAAGCTGTGGAGGTATGGTCCCAGGCACAACTTAGACATTCCCAGGCTTTCCTCTTCCCAGGGACAGAGGCACAGCCAGGGCACATCAGAGCCTGGCAGTGGTGGTGGGCATATTGTCTTCATCACCATGTTAGAAACTGAGCAAGGAGGAGGGAGAGCAGGTGAACCCATGATACCTCAGGGATTCACTGCTGCTTCAAGGGCTTCCCCATCCAGACCCTTAAGATGACCATGAGGTGCTCCCACATTTAGGGTCCTGCTTCCTGAAGAGGATTTCTGGAGCTTTGCAGGGAGCCCAAGACCTCCTCCTTGCTGCATAGAGCAGATTAGCCTACCCTGATTTTGCACTGCTGGGGGGAGACTGTGTCCTAATGCACTGAGTGCAGAGGTGTCAGGCATTTGCAGGATTGTCCTTGTCATGGCAGCTGCCAAAGGGAACAAACCATACTTGTGGGTGGAAGGACCATGTCCTCAGACTTGGCAGTGAAGGTACCAGCTTCAGCTACTGTCAAACTGCCTCTGAGGCCTTCCATGCCCTGCTGCAGCTGTGACCACTGTCCAAGGCAGAAACCCTGGACACACAGGGCCTTGAATTCAGTCATTCACAGCTCCTAGGCTGCTCTCCCAATTCCCAATTCCCTCGATTGATTAGGGCAGTAACTGGTATCTCTTGAGGATGAGATCTGGGAGCACCTACCTTGAGCAGCAATGAAGAAGTGTGAACTTCGGTAGCTCTGCAGAGGAGAGATTCAAACAGCTCTGATCACATGGATTAAATGTTTTATGGGGAATGAAATAAACAATCCATCCCCATAGCCACCAAAGCCCAGAGCCCTCTGCAAAGTGTGTCCCACAGCACCACTTTTGGCCAGCACACAGAGTTGGTACCTGGGGACTGCAGCTGAACTCCTGGCCCCTTACACAGGTCCCTTTTTGTTAGAGATGAGAACTCACACAAATCCAGAGTATTCTAGGCAGCTCAGAAAAAATGCAAGGAAAGTAACATCCCAAGACCCGCCAGCACTGAGAGCAGTAAGTGTCAGGCCTCAGGGCCACCCATGTGAGCAGGACTGTCCTCACTCAGTCCGGCAAAGCACTTTTCCTACCCTCCCCAGTGCAGCAATTCCTTGCTACCTACATCCACATAGCTGGCATTGATGTAGCTGTTCCCTTTATCAGAGGGCTGCAGGACCACACGAGAGTGATCATCTGAAAGAGAAGGGAGATGGGATGATGCTTTGGGCAGGAACAAAGAAACTGAATAAGGAAGAATCTCTAATTTAGGAAAGTCTGTGAGTGTCTGCTGCCTCCTCAGCACCCCAGTCCTCAGGACACATTCAGGGGTAAAGAACAGCTGATGAGACTAAAGGTGACATAGCACAGCAGTAAATGCAAAGGGGTTTTAAGGAGGACTATTTATAAAATGACTGAATGTCCACACTGTGTGGGGCCCAGAGGAGCTTTAAGGTTTGAAAGAAATTCAGTCACTCCTTCCACTTTCCCACAAATACCTGCCTCTGGATGGGACATGACAGGCTTTCAGCAATGGCTAACATCAGGGACAGGAATACAATGATGAATAATTAAGTTCGCAGGAGGATTTGAGGAGCCAGACAAGGACTCTGCAACTGGATATAAAATAGTGGGGCCAGAAATTCCTCTGGATTTCAGTGGCCACAGAGGATGAGTGTCAGTTTATCTGGAGTGCTTCAGGAGCAGCTACACCAGCCCAGAATGCAGTGCTACCCAACCAGCTCCAAGTGCCTGTGCCAACCCCTGGAGAGGTCTGCTTACATGGAATGATGCTCTTGTAGCGGTTCTTGCTCTGATTACATAGTTCCTTCCCAGCATTGCAGGGATGCAATAAAGTGGAGGACAGTTGCTGCAGAGGAAGAAGACAAGCCCACTACTCACTGGGATGTGTTCTGGGGCTGGCCAAGGCTAACTGCATCACCCAGGGAATGGGTGGACAGTGCAGCCAGGTGAGAAAGCAAAGATAAACCAGACCTGATATTCTCCAAAATATCCAGCACCATGCCTGTCAACTGATTCATCATCTGTCTGCTCTGCTTCTATTTCTTCCCTCTTAAACCTCTTCAGAGCCTCCAGCAATTCCTCCA
The DNA here is from genome assembly GCA_013399895.1 of Serilophus lunatus. Classification (NCBI taxonomy): domain Eukaryota; kingdom Metazoa; phylum Chordata; class Aves; order Passeriformes; family Eurylaimidae; genus Serilophus; species Serilophus lunatus. Next base: position 1,231,221 of record VXBA01003015.1, on the reverse strand, counting down.
CTGGGATCTGTGTGTTCAGCTTGCACACACCTACAGAGACCACAAGGAGTTTAGCATCTATCTGATACTAAACTGGCTGGCCCTGGAACTCTGCAGCTCGGACTGCATGACCAGGAGCCTATCGAGCCCTAGATTGTCCCTTCCCACACAGGCCCCCTCTCCTTTCCCTATGCCCACCAGCTCTGATCCCCTTGCTCCTGTAATGACCTTATGGAGCCTTTGACCACTGTCTGCGCTTTTAGCAAGGTTCCAGATAAGGCACACAGGGCCTTTGCTCATACTTCACCTCCTTGATGTCTTCTCAGGGGGATACTGCTGTTGTTCTCCGAGGTTTTTGAACTGTTGTATTTTAGCCTGCAAAACAACAAGTCCAGCCCACAGACCAGCAGAACAGAGAGACAGAGGAGAGGCTGTTTCCCACCTAACAGCTTTGTCTCCCACCCTCCTTTATCTCAGGTTCTACTTGGATACTCCCTGCCAGTGCAAGGTGCCAGATGCCTCACAGAGGGCCAGAAAGGTGAGGCACGTACTCACCTGAAGAGCAAGAAAAGAAGAAAAATCCCCAGTGCCAGAAGTGCAACAGCCAGCACTACTGCCATAACCATGGGCATCCTGTCCAGCAGAGACAACGGCTTCTGCCCTGCAGGCAACACAACCCAAGGTCAGAATCCTGCATAGCCAGAACCAGGCATTGGGACATCACATAGGGGCATGGAGGTATTAACAGATGCACTGATCTCCCACCTCAGGCTTTGTATTGAAGAAAAGTTACGTTGGTGCAGAAGGAAATTGCTGGTTCTTGCTTGGTGTGATATGCTTTGGTGCAGACCCTGTCTCCCTGACTGCTCTAGTCATGGCCAGAGCCTGGTGAGGTATTTGCATTTAGGGGTTGCACATACACTAGGAGACCACTAGGACTAGGATTAGATATGCAGTGAAAGCAGGGATGATGCTCAGTGTTCAGCTGTTACTGGTTCCACACCTGCCACACCTGAAGTGTCCTGAGGATGCCCAAAGCCCATCTACCATAGACTGCTTCAAGACCTAGAGAACTTCTTAGAAGATTGAAGAAAGACAATACCCTACCACTTCTTCACTGGGCCGGCTCATCTCCAGGGAAGCAGCCAGGCTGGGAAAAGGAAACATGCAGCACAGAGGCTCAGTTACCAGAAGCAGACACTTACCAACAGAGAAGCTGTAGCAGACACAGGTAAACTTCTCTGACTGTTGGAGAAGACAGAAGACAGCTCAGCCCACTTGTGGCCCTTTATCTGTGGGGTAAAGGTCTCCCACCCACAGCCACTGAGCGCCCCAGCTGTGGCCAAGGACCCGAGGGACGTCATCCTGCCAAGACACCTGGACTCTCAGTGTATGGCTGGGAACTGACCCTGTGCAGCACTATGGCTTTCCACCACAGCCAGACCAGACCCTCTGAGGAGCCCAGCCCTGGCTGGCAGCATCCCCAGAGACCAGGAGCCCCTACAATGGGTACCTGGGGCGAGCGACGGACGAGACGGAGAAGGGCTGTGTAGTCCCAGCCTGGGCGCAGGGCAGCATTGTGGTAGCCCTGCCCATGGCTCCCATCGCCCAGCATGAAGTCCACGGGGCCAGTAAGGTTGAGAACAGCTGCCACGTAGGCACTGGGCTGCTGGCTGGCATTGAAAGGCAGCTGGCTGTTGTTGGAGGGCTGTGTGTGCCCCAAGCAGGCACTTTTGATCACTGAGTCATTGTGCGTCATGGCCACAACCAGCTGGTGCTCCCTGCAGGGCCAAGTGTGAGAGAGATAGGAGAACAATGGGGAGAGTAGAACAGAAGCATCTACAGGAAAGCACTGTCAGCGTGGAGAGCCGAATTGTAGTGGCAGAATTGTGAGGCCTGCACTCACCTCGCCCCTGTAGAGGTGATGGGTTGCAGCGGAAGCACAGCTGTACCTTGGGATGAGGAGATGTCATGGACACTGTGGCAGCTGATGTCAAAAGGGTGCAGGGTATCTGGAGGGGAAGATCCGGGGGTGAGCATTGGCAGGACTGTGTGAGGAGCAGGGGCAGCCTCGAGCAGTGCAGGCTGCAGAGCACAGCTCCTCTGTGACCAGGCCTCAGACAGGGGCAAAGCAAGCCTTACCTGAGTTGTCAGCCTGAAACTCCCTCAGCAATGCAGCCCCAGCTCCAGCAGCTGTCAGTCCCTGAATTGACACCATATAGCTGTTGCCAGGATCGTGCTCCAGCAGCCGGTGCTCAGTGGTGGAGCCATTCACCTGCAGCCACTCCATCTCCAGGAAGCCACCATCCCGTGCTCTCCTGGCTGTGATGTTCAGCTGGGGACAGGAGACAGAGCCAGAGAGCAGCAGCTACAACCTACCCACAGCTCACTGAGACAGAGCAAAGCTCCCCTGCCAGCTTTCTCTTCTCTGTGGCTGCCCCAGGTGCAGAAGGCTCTGGAGAGGATCCGTCAGGATCCTCGGTCTCATTCATGACCTCAAAGCAGAGAAGAGGAGGAGAGGAGGATTTTGGAGCTGACAGTCAGGATGTCTGAGTGGTTGCTTCTGTGAGGAAAGGACCAAGCCTCTGTGAAGAGCTGAGGGGAAGAGGGAGGCTGTTCATTTGAAGGGGTGTGTATGCATGTTATAAGCCAAAGGTCAGGTTCACCCCAAGGTATTGCAACACCCCAGGCACTGTGGTGATATCCTCCACATGAAGAGCCCTGAGCTTCTCCTTCCTCCTGCAGGACTTCATGACTATCCTTTTTGAATGCTTCCCAGTCTGCCTGCATAGAGCTCCAGGCAAGGAGGGTCTGCCTGTGGNAGGACCAAGCCTCTGTGAAGAGCTGAGGGGAAGAGGGAGGCTGTTCATTTGAAGGGGTGTGTATGCATGTTATAAGCCAAAGGTCAGGTTCACCCCAAGGTATTGCAACACCCCAGGCACTGTGGTGATATCCTCCACATGAAGAGCCCTGAGCTTCTCCTTCCTCCTGCAGGACTTCATGACTATCCTTTTTGAATGCTTCCCAGTCTGCCTGCATAGAGCTCCAGGCAAGGAGGGTCTGCCTGTGGTCCCTTGGTACCTGGTATCCAGTGATCTCCCCTTTGCAGGAGGGCAGAGCCTTCCACCTCAGAGACCCTGAGCTGGGATCCAGCCACAGCTGCTCTGGTTTGTCTGGCACTGGAAGCACAAGAGAACAGGGTCACACACAGGCCCCATGAGGAGCACCTGAGCTGAGAGCCGGGGACAAGCAGCTCCCAGCCAGGGGACAGGCTGCAAAGGCACTCTCATAGAAGGGTTTGTCCCCTACAAAGGCTACACGTGCTGCAGCAGTGGGAAGAGCAACAATGTAGTGAGCAATGGGACAGAGAGGAAGGGACATGCTCTGCTCCAGGGCCCTGCACAGCCCCTTTCCCAGAGTCCCACAAGATCCAAGCAACTGCAGTCCCAGTAATATCACTTTAGGAAGTGATGATCAGGCTGATGTGACACTTTTACATTTCATGTAGGTTGCCACATACCTGTTTCTTTTGTCCTTTTGCGTTCTTTGTATATGATAGTGCTGGGGGGCAAGAAGATGGTGACATTGTAGTCAGTGGAGGGCTGCAACGAGGAGCAGGTGAATGTCCCCTCCTGATCACGTAACATCTTCTTTCCCTTCACCACCTCAGCCTCACAGGGAGGGGAGGAAGGCACTGCCGGACGGCACATGGCCTGCATCTTCTGGCAGGCATCAGGGAATCTGCAGGTCCAGTTCAGTTGGATGCTGGTGCTGGAAATCTCAAAGGTCCCAGGGACAACCTGAAGGGCTTCTGTAAAGGAAACATTGACAAACAGTCTATTTCTTTCCCCTTCCAGTCTTGGAAGGATGCAGTCAGGCAGCCCTGCTCACCACCCAGCCTGGTGGGAGGGAAAGCGAGAGGCTGAAGCTGGTCACTTCAGTTCTCTGGTAGGGGAGCAGGAAAAGTTTGAGATTGTTGTTCAGACACATTTCTAGCATCCTGCCCCTGCAAAGGACTATCCTGCTCCTGATTCCCCCCTTACCGATGCACTCCACAATGGTATCAATGCGTCTCCAAACACCTCTGGTGTTATTTTCTGACCAAAAGACTTCGTATACACGTTCTTTATCACTGTTCAACTGGACTTCGCTGCAACATTTGATTTCGGTGAAAGATGGCTGGAAACCCTCAGGACAGCTCAGCATCACTTCCTCGTCCTTCTCATAAATCTCCTGGTCTGGTGCCAGCTTGAGTCCGGGGCCCACCTGGGGCCTTTGGCACCTTTCTGGCAGAGGAAGAAGTGGATGTTATTTGGGCTGGGCGGTGATGAGATGAGGTATGGTAAGGAGTGGGATAGAAATCCCCAGTAATTCACCCAGCCACTGAAGAGAGGGGGAAGGCCACTCATCTGTCTACCAGGATGAGCCAGCCCTGGGCAATCAGGGATCCATTCAGTCCCCTCCACTCCAGGTCCTCAGATGCCCCCAGGATCCTTCATCCATGGGCAGGCAGGGGAGCAAGCAGCCCTGTGCACTCCAGGGTGGCACCTGGAGGCACATTGAAGATCATTTTGCCTCTGTTGGCACATAAGTACTGGCTTTGGATCCTGTCCCAGGCCTGGACTCCCACCTGTGGGCCCCATGCTTGGCTTGCTCAGGAACCACTGCAGGAGCTGTTGGCTTGCCTGGCTGCTAACTACCTTGTCTGTTGTCTCCAGGCTGGGTTGTCCCTTCCAACAAGCTGGGCTGTTGAAGGTGAAGATGAAGAGGAGACCGGGGAGAGCTGCTACAGCCTCACTTACCAAGACACTGTATGTCCTTCTCAATGCGCATCCAGGCACTTGTGCTGTTTCTGCCCCACCAGGCATGTACATAGTCTGGTTTTCCAGAATTCACTTGCTGAAGTTCCTTTGCACATTTGGCTATGGGAAATGATGGCTCCAAACCTTTAGGGCAGGTCAGTGTCAGTGGTTCATTCTGTGAGAATGTACTGTTGTTTCCTGGAAACTGAAGTCTTTCATCCCATGGAGGTTTTCTGCAATTTTCTGTCAGGGAGATAGTGTGACAGTCCTTCTCAGACAGGAGAAGGACCAAGGCTTTTCCAAGATCGACTGTTCTGTCAGCATTAAATACCACAAGGAAACTGAAGAGCCCTCAAGTGCAGGAAAGGAGTGTGTGCCTGGGCAAGGAGGTGATACAGGGTCATAGGTGAAAGATGAACTGGGGAGCAGGATCTGTGTCTCTCAAACTTCCCCATGGCCTACAACTTAGGAATAGATTGGAAGGAGATGCAGGGAAAGAGAAAACCTATCCCACATTGAAGGCTTCTGCCCTTCTCCACCTTGGAGACTGCTCCTGACTGGGACCTGTCTCTCAGCTATGGCCAAGGCATCTCATAGATATGGCAAGATGTCCAGGTCCTCTCCACAGGGAGAATGTGGCAGGGTGATTCACAACTCCTCAACTTACCCATGGTGCAGTTCAAATTCTCTGTCAATCTATGCCATCTTCCCTCAATGTCTTTTACCTCCCAAGCATCCTTCCAATCTGGAGAGATCTCATTTACACATCTAATCACAGCAAGGGGAGGAGGGTCCTTCTTAAAGCAGCTCAGTGTCACCTCTTTATTGAGCAAAAATTTCCTTTTTGGGGTAAAGTTGAGCTTTGAGTCCAATTTGGGCTTCTGGCATCTTTCTGCATAGAGGAGAGAAGAAGGAGCAGATGTAAGCAGGATGGGAAGAAGTTTCCTGTGACATCTCTTGCCCTGGTTTTGACAGTACCCATCTCCTCTGGTTACCAAATCCTTCTTTTGCAGCGTAGAACAGAGTTGATGGTGACAGCAGGCCACCCAAGATCAGCCCCATCCATGGCTGCAGACTTTTAGGCTTCCTACTCCAGCTCCATTTGGGTAAGGCTGACCAGGGACTGAACTCATTCCCATTCTTTACACAGAGTTCTTTGAACTCCCACCATGTTGGCCATGTGCCCAGGCATTGTCTGAAGGCACAGGGCTTACAGTAGCCCCCAGTGCATGGACCCTTGTTCCTGCCTTTGAACCCCTCTCCAGGAGCCTAGATCCTGACAAGTGTCCACAGCAAGGTGCTGAGACAAAAAGAGCCCCATCACTTCCAGGACACAGGGGAAAGCCATGTATCCAGATCTCCCATTCCTGGGCAGGTTTCACCCCAGGTGGGGATGAAACAAGACTATGTGATGGAGTGTCTGATGGCAGCTGAGGACCACGGGTCCAGGTGATGTGGGGCTGTGCTTACCCTTGCAGGTGGCAGTCTCATTCCACATGGTCTGGGTACCGCTGGAAATGCATCTGATCTGGGGGACTGATGGCACAGACTTCCCAGCACAGCTCAGCTTCACCAGTTCATTCAAGGCATAACTGCTCTGGTTTGGAGTAAACTGCAGCTTGGGGTCCCAGTCAGAGGGAGCTGTACATTTTCCTGTGTGCAAAGGCCAGGAGGGAGAACCTTGAGTGTCACTGGGTTTTGGCAGTGACCTCAGGAGTGAGGAGCTCCCATCCAGAGGGCTGCTGGTCCCCCTTAACTCTGAGGAGTGGCAGAAATGGCAACTCCCAGGATGAGGCCCCAGACCCCAGGTGTATTATCCATCCTTACACCCTCAGGTGCAGTAGAGGAGGGTTATCCCTCCAGCCCACCCCTGTGCTGCAGAGAGACCTCAGCCAGAGAGATCCAGCAGCCATACAGATGCTGCTCTCTCCTGTGCTCTCTCTTGTGCTCTCTCCCCCAAATACAGGGTCTGAGGGTATGCAGCAGACCCTCTGCTGGCACATGCATTCCCATCGTTCTGCTGGACATTATCTGCTCATACCCACATGCACACTGATTTGAAGCAAGAATTCCACTCAAGTTGCTTCTTTGCTTTTGCTGTGGAGGTTACATTTGTTATTTTCTCCTCTCCCTCCCTCATTCAAAATATCTGCTGGCTCCTAGGACTAGGTACCTCCTGTCCATATCCCTCCAATCCTCACTCAGAACGACCAACTGCCTCCACATCTGAGTTGGCAGAAGGGACTTGACAGGGACTGTATGTAGGTATTTAACCAGTTGCACATTTAGTTATGTTTTGCAATCTATAGATTGGGAAATTGACTGAACTAAGTCTTCATTTTCAGTGCCTTATAGACAGGAGTGCTACTGGCTCTCTGCATGGCACTAATTTGGGTCTCTACCCTCTGTGCAGACTCAACTTTTCACAAAATAAGAAATGTAACTCTGAGCTTTCCTCATCCAATACATTTAGCTATAAGTACCCAAATATTGCCGAAACTTATCAGGTGCAGCCAGGCAGGTACAGCCAGTTTGCACTGCTTCCCAGCTTCCCATAACACTGAAAAGGCATTGGGATTCCCCATGACAACAGCAACAGGCTAACAGACCACAACTACTGCATTCCCTCAGATAGAATAACGCCTCTCACAAATAGTGGAAAAAAATACCAGCAGACGGGCAAATTAAGCAGCAAGTATCTCAGGCACTTGAGAGCTACTCATGAAGGTATTCCTCATGTGTTATTTCACATTTCAGGGCCCCAGATTGTGCCTGTACAAAGTTTATTCATCAATGTGTATTCTTCAATCCTAGAGCCACTGCAGAAATGTGAGCAGTCATTGCTTGAAAAGAGGTTTGTAGGACCTGGCCTGAAGCAAGAAGCAGTTTGAGGGAATGAAAGCTCTTCACTGGAGGTAGCCCTAGGAGTTGAGGGGGCTGTGAGTACATACGGCCGTGGCTGGCCTCCCCCGCACTGGACCTTCAGTGCAAAGGGGCCTCATCGTTTTCCTTTGTAACTATTCTGTACCTCCCAGTAGCTGTTACAATCCCCACAGTACACAAAACCCAGCGACAGCACATTCCATGGCAACCTGCTGGGCAGGATATAAGGAGGCAAAGAGAAATTCTGCTTTGCAGACACCCTGCTGACACAGGTGCAGATTTCCCGAGTTATCTGGGACAGTGTCTTTCTACAAACATGCTAGCAGGGATGATTGCTAGCAGCAGGTGATTGACAGGTCTCTGCCCTGCTTCCAGCTCTCCGTGAGTCTCACATCAAATCTCTTAGTGACTTTCATATAGCAAAGCACTCACTGCTAAAACAACACTGAGTTGGGGAGTGGAGCTGAGGCCCTGCTGTCAGACACAGGGTTAACATGAGAAGAGTCCCTGTAAGCACGGAACACAAACATCAGATAAGGAGGCAGGGAGAGTGAGGATAGACATCACAGTAGCTGTCCAGTCTGGTCTGGGCCAATTCCAGGGATGGGGCATCCACAGCTTGTCTGGACAACCTGTTTGAATGGACATTGAAACATTGATTGGGTGTGACCACCCATCTAACTCCTCTTCCACTGAGTGGTCCATCCATCAAATCCACACGTTTACAGTTTGGAGACAAGAATGTCATATAGGACAGTGTCAAATCCGCAAGTACAGGTGGATGATGTTAGTCACTCTTCCCTTATCCTCCAATGACTTTGTAACCTCGCACAGAAGGTCACCAAATTTCTGAGGCATAGTTTGCCCTTAATGAAGCTATGTTGGCTGTCACCAATCATTTCCATGTGCCTTAGCATAGTTTCCAGCGGGATCTGCTCCATGATCTTGCCAGGCACCAAGGTGAGACTGACTGGCCTGCAATTCTCTGGATCTCTCTTATTTCCCTTTTTTTTAACATAGAGCTTAAGCTTCTCCTTTTCCAGTCAGTGGGAACTTCACTGGAAGTTCCCTGCTACAACTTCTCAAATATGACGGACAGTGGCTTAGCCACTTCCTCCACCTTCAGGACCCACACATGCACCTCGTCAGGTTTCATGGACTTGTTCACCTCCAGTCTCCTTAGATGTTCTCAAACCTGATCTACAGCAGGCTGGTCTTCCTTCTCCCAGTCCCTGCCTTTGCCTCCTGCGACTCAGGCGGATACTTTCCCTTGGTTATGGGTGGTCCACTAAAGCAGAAGAAAATAGGTGCTTTGTAGGACTCCTGAGCTGGAAGCAGGTGTGAAGGGTTTGCTCTGACTGGGCTGGCACAACAGCCACATATTTCTGACTAGGCTGTCCACCTTCCTCGGTACTCTAGTGAATAATTTCTTAAATGTGGGCATTTATCAGCCCTAATCCTTTACCAGGAATATCAACCACTTTTCCACTTTTTTTCTTTCAGGTGAAAAGGGCTTCACAGAGATAGAGATTTGCTCAGGGTTTCCTCAGTCCTTCTGTCAGTGTCTGCTAAAACAGGATGGTGAGATGCTGCTGTGATTCAGCGTGGTTTCCAGTGCAGCCTTAGGCAAGGTGAACAGCTGAAACATGCTTCTGCAAAACCACATGTGTACCAGCAGGGTGTCAGTGGTCACATCTGCCCTTTGGGCACAAAGTTTACATGGGTGAGCAGTCCTGCTGGCAAACCCTCTTGTAGAGCCCCTGGCAAGCACCAGTGGGATGCCTGTCCTCTGCGACTCATCCTTTCCTTTCCAAGCTCTCTGAGCTGTAGGGGCGGTCATTTGGCCCCATTTCTTCCTCCTCATGGGCTCCCCTGTGCACTTTGACCTGCCAGATGTGGCCCTGTAAGGCTCAGATATGGGACAGGCAGAGGCTGCTACATCAGCCAGACCATGGCTGGGCATGGACTATGCTGAGCAGAGCCGAGGGCTGTGTGGGATTGATCATAAAAGGCAGGCAGAGCTGACAGCCAGAGTCTGGAGTGTGCTGCTGTAGAGGAGTGCATCAGCATAAGAAATTTTCCTAGGAATTAACACTGTCTGACAGAGTGATGGGTATGGCAAAATGAACTTGATTGCCTTGCAAAGGAGCAGAGTACACAAGCAAGGCAGCCTGGGAGACTGCCAAAGCCTATTTCCCTCCTGCACACAGAGCATCCTGCTAGCAGTGCCCAAGCCATCACAGCCCCTCCAGGGCTTGCTTCCTGCCCAATTCCTGCTGCTCCAGAGGAGCTGAAGTCATGCAGGATATCATACCACTGACACCATCTGTACCCAGGCATCTACATCTGCTCAGAATCCTTCCTGGTGGCATTGTGATGACTGTTTCAGGGTGAAGCCTAGAAGGCTCTGCTTCCCCAAAAGAGGGGGAAGATATTTTCAGTCCCCATCTGTTTTTATCTGAAGAACATCACCGAATACAATCCAACTCAGAATCACATCTTCAGTAAGTCCAAGACTAGCAGTGATTACCACTTAGGACTTGTTGGGACAAACTAATCCATGACTGCTGGGTATAATTGTGGTGCACAGCCTGGAGTGGTGGGGGTGGGGGGCACCTCTGTCCTCATTCACTTTCTTACACTCCTTTCCCAATCACTCCGTAACAATTGCCTTGGGAAAAGTCCTCCTTGGAGCAAAGGAGCCTGTGCTCAAACCCAGAGTGGTGGCTTGTGTGCTTTGGTGATGGCCATGGGGAGGGATCTCCACCAGGTTGGAGCTCACCACTTGTGCAAAGGAGTTGGATGTATGTGGGGGGCCAGGGAACTGATGGAGAAAGGAGAGTGCTCAGAAAGAAAAGGGAAAGAAACGTTCAGCTTCCAGTCTGGTAGGGAGCAGCAGCATCTGGGAGAGTAATGAAACAGTCCTCAGATACTGTTTTTCACCCTGCACAGTGGTGTGCAGACACATGCCCCAGCTGTAGGAAAGAGACTGAGTCAAGCATGGAAAATATGGTGTGGATGTGACCAATCAGGCACCTCTCGTAGCATGCAATATGTGCTCACTGCAAAACAGAAAATGCTGAATGGTCTTCCTGGAAGGGTAACAAATGGTTAGTCTATTTGCCTCCTATAGGCAGAGAATAACTGGGGTTTTTTACAGTCGATGCTATTAAATGAATACCCTCCTTGCTGATGTTGTTTATTTCCCATGAATATAGAAAGGAATATCTTTTTTACAGAAATATCTGGACTGCATGCCCCTACTGCAAAGAAGTTACGAGCCTGGCAGGCAAAGCAAAGCCTCAGCATGCCCCAGAAGCAGATGTCACGGAGGATCAGGAGAAAGGAGAAATAGCTGTGCTGGTTATTCAGGTCAGCCTCCTGGATTCAGCCTTTTGCTTACCACCAAAAGATGTACTTTCTTACATTATATTATCTCATACACAAAGAATAAAGGACAAGGTGAAATTTAAGAAGGAGTAGGCAAAGTTCAACCCTTTTCCCTTGGCAGCTCAGCAACTGAGAGAGATGACAGCGAAGTGTGCTGTAGTCTTGCTGTGTTTGATGCCATATTCTGGCTGAGATGAACCAAGAAAAGCAACCACTGTTTCCATCAGTGGAAAGCTGTATCGCAAGCCACTAAGAACACACACAGAGGTCTTGGAGCATCTCTGTACTCATCATTAGCAGCCCAAGCAGCTGAGTGGGTCTTTGAGAGTGATGGGCAGTGTAGTGTGAGGGTGGAAAAGACCTCAGGGATGTTCTGCTTGAGAGTCATGCCAGAGAAACAGGGTGGCAAAACAGATCTCTGAACAATGCACTGTAGGAAGAGCTGGGAAATGGTGGCACTTAAACCTGTGCCAGTTCATCATGTAAAAATGAATCTGACAGGTTTTTAATAACATGAGGTAAAATTCATGTTTCTTGAATTTGTGTTCCAGTTAGGAGTGGAAATGTGGTGGAGCACACAGTTCACAGACCTTGGGGTGTCAAGCTCAAGGGACTCTTCTTCAATATCTCTCAGCACTGCCATTCACAACCGGATTTAATCTAGGCACTGTTCAAAATTTGACTTTCAGACTGAGTGTGGCTTTTTTTTAGTTAGGAACCCCCCACACACACACTGGCCATTGCAGCTATGCTCCCGAGTTAGAGCTTCTTGTCACCTGCCACTGTGCATTGTTAAGCAAGGCTCATGAGAAAGGGGTTGGGGCCAGCTTGGACCATAGACCTTGTCTTTGCACAGAAAACATCCCTTAGAAGCTTCTCCACCTTCCTTTCAGGTGCACTGGGACTGTAAGAGGATGAGGGTTTCATACAGAGGTGGGATCTCAGGGAGGAATAAACCTTGAGAGAGCAGCACAGCAAGACAATAAGGTGACAATAAGACAGTGAGACAATGCATCTTGCTCAGTGTATGGTGTCCCTGTGGTGTGGTGATCAGAGCCGCAGTGCAGTGCTGGCTCACACGTGAACACATGTTCCAACCACATCCTCTTCCTGCAGCTACTCCATTCTTTCCTCACCTATTCTCTGTGGCACCGTCCCCATCAGACTGTTCCTTCTCCCTGGCTGTATGCTATATCTGCCAGGGTCATTAGAGATGCTTAGTGATCCTATCCCTAAGTCCCTCATCTCTGCCCTATTGACACTGTCAGCCCATTCTACCCTAGCAAGGACCGGAGGGAGCTTCCTGCCCCATCCTGGACATCTGCCTTTTCCTGCCTTTTCCAAGAGCAGGACCTTGATTCATTGGGTTGGGATGAGCCCACATGCTGAGGATGCAGGCAGGGGTGCCTGCACTGCTGGGTGCAGCTGTCACATGTTTTTTCTTGGTTCCTCTTTTCACAAACACCAAGGTGCAAACTCAGCAATATTCTCTCTGTTACAGGCAGCCCCAGACTCCTCCAGGGATGGCTGGGTGACTGAGATCTGCAGAGTGTGTCAAGAGTCTGCTGGCCCATAGGTCTCTCATGTTACAGGCAGGTCCTGGTCTTAGTGTGCACCTTGAAAACAAATAGGAGAGTTTGGACAAGGTTGCGCATGCTGGCCTGTGAGAACTGCTTCAGTGGGGATCTGGACAGTGGGGAGCCACTCAGGACAGGAAAATATCCTCCGTTGCAGTTTTAGCCCTTGGTTTTCGCGTGACAGTTTTCTGTGCTTACAGTTTCTACAACCACATGGACACTATTTTCCCTGCAACGAGCTCCTGTGACTCCTATCACACAGGACAGATTCTGATGTCACTTCACATCGCCAATTAGTTTCTGATCCCATTCCCTGTACTTTGTCATAGCCAGTGTACTTAATCAGCAGTTTTCTCTAGACTGCATCAGTCCAGACACATCCCCACAGCAGACCAAGATGGTTGGTTGATGATTTTTATTGCCTAGTTCCAAGAAAATTGGTTTAGAGAAACACTCCACTTCAGATGCATACAGAACAATGCAAGGTCATAGCCCCCTGACCACAGCTCAAGTACCAGACAGTGCAGCCTCCTAAGGGAGACATAACGTGTGAGCCTGCAGATACCCAGTAACATTACTGGGATCCAAGTGTCCAGCCTGTGTAGGAAGAGCCCACAACAGCCCTGGGGGTGCCCTGACCCTTCCCACACCAAGGAAGCCTGCTAAATAGCAATCCTAGAACATTCCTGACTCCAGGTCTTCTGGTCAGGGGCTCAGCTCACAGCTCTCTGGGTCTTTGTGGGGCACCAGCACACATATCCACTGTGGTGAGGACATAACTTCTTCACACTGTGCAAGGACAGATGGCCACCTCATTCTCCGTGGAGGAACATTACAGATCCCACTGAGGCTTTTCCAGCACCCCAAGATTTGCTGCCTTCCATCCCCAGAGCTTCACCTCACCACAACTCAACTAATGGGCTAGGGACTCGGTATGGACATAAGACCTCTCTGATACAGCTGCTGCACATGGTGAAGATGCACAGGGGCAGCCCAGCAGCAGGGGTGCAGAAAAGCCCTCTCTTTTGGATGGAGGAGTGAGCACTTCTTACCTTTCTCCTGGGGTTCTCCGGAGTAGTTGAGATCTGGCTCATCATGCCCTTGTGCTGCCAGCAGAGGTGTGAGGAGCAGGAGAAATATCCATTGCAAGGCCATGATTGCTCCCGGAGCAGGACTGAGGTCTCAGCCCCGCCTGCTGCCTCTCTGCACACCCGTCTCTTTGTGAGAGGTGCAAGCACAGAAAGGAAACAGGCACGCAGAGAAATCACATATGGTGCAAGAGAGGCTTCCTCATTGGAGAGGGAACCTCTGCCAGTGTCTGCACCGCCTTCATTCTTCTGTGCATTGTGGTGCTTTCACGTGCCTTTTGCAATCTTGCTGTTCTCCAGTCACTTGTCTAAAAACCACAGTTTTCAGGCTTTCTGGCAAGGGCAGCTACTAACCACAACAGCTGGGTTGCCTCCTTTCCCAGCATAGACATCAGCGGTTCCAGAAGGACTTGTGAGGTGTGCCGGTTCATAGCTGGGCTTTTGCAAAGAGATGTGGCTTCCTTACTCACCCAGAAAGTCAAGCAGAGACTACATCAGGATAACGCTCACCTTGATAAGGGTTGTGATAAAATAGACTTCTGAAGGGTATAGATGCTCTGAATTACCTGGCAGTGTGTGCCATAGGAATGAAAGCCAAAGTTTTGGCAGAAGTGGTTGAGTGCTTAGGACTGGGTTGAGACTGTATGCTTGGGAAGAAACTGACTTGAGCCCTGGGGATGTGGAAAAGCCCTGAGGACCTGCAGCTCAACTATTGTGGCACATTATGTTGTCAGCACATGGTGGAAGCAGGAATAACCATGAAGGTGTGAAAAGGCAGCACAGGCGTGACAGTGGGCAAAAGAGGGTCTACTTGGGAGACTGTCTGTGGCACTGGCCACAGCAGCAGACACGACTATTGGAGGTGGTCAAGGTCAGGAGGTGATGAATTTGTGCTTCCCCAGACACTCAGCAGCCCTTGCTGTATGTGCATGGCCTGCATCCCAGCTGAAACACACAGCTGGGAAGAAACAAGTCCTGGAGTCTTCTCTGATGCTTCTCAGCCAAGTTGCAGTCCCTGTGATGGCCTGCTCTTTTGTGCTTTTCATCGAGGACTGGTACTCATACCTGGGGCCAGGGTCTGCTTTCTGCTGATTTGCACAGCCTGCATCACCTTTATTCAGCAGCATCGAGTGTAGGGTGGCCCTCTCCAAATACACTCTCCCCAGCCTTCCCAAAAATTGAATCCTTAGCCAAACATGGTGAAAGTTTTAATTTTTTTTTTGGTCTTTTTTTGTTTGTCTGTCTTTGGGTTATTTTTGGTTTTTTGTTTGTTTGTTTTGGGGGGGTGCTTGGTGGGGTTTTTTTGTTTGTTTTGGTTGTGAGGGTTTTGGGGGGTTTTGTTTGGTTGTGTTTGTTTGTTTGGTGGTAGGGATTTTTTGTGCAATCACAGGACAGGCTTGAGCAGGTACTCCAGCAGTCTTTTGCCTCTCAGGAACAGAGCTGAAGGCTGCCCAGCCACCTTTCTTGCATCTTACTATGCTAAGAAAGGCAATCTCAGCCTCTTTTGCTTTGTCTGTTTTATCAAATACACTAGCCTTGGCAGAAGTGCCCTGGGGCTGCAAGTGCACGGTCAGGACCCTGGCATTGCAGCAGGGCACATTCTGGGAGGTATCTAGAAGATATCTGTGCTCCATCTCAAGTACCTGTGAGGTGTGTAGGGTGGGAGGAAGGAACTGCTGCTTTGCCTCCAGCAACAGCAGCAACTCAGACATCACCTCTTCCTGCCTCTTGGTGCTTCTGGGTCTTTCAAGAAAAAATTAGAGGGCTGCAAAAGCAAACTGTTTCAGTGGGAATAGGTTCTTCATTTAGAGGATCTTTGGAAAAGGAGTAGGAAAATTCCATAAATTAAAAAATACTAAAAAAACCCATCACATTCCCAGTCCTTCTCTGCACCACTCCTGGCACAATGGCTGTCACCTCCTATGTTAACAGTATCTGTCATGTCCAAAAACTCTTCATTGCCTTACATGAAACCTCAAAAATCATAGAGGAAATGTGGCCCAAGCATTTGTCAGGAGGCTCTCTTGCTCTCTCTCTTGTTCTTCATACTTCCCCTTGGTCTACATTGGAAAAGTTCAGCCTTGAGCATAACCCGGGCTCTTGCACAGAGGATGGAGGGGAGCTGCAAAAGTGTTTTACCTTCACCAGCGGGCCCAACAGCTTCATGCTCTGGTCACACTAGGCAAACCAAAAGCCACAAAAACAGCTGCACACAGCAGATCTGGCACAGCTGGGAGGAAGGGCAGGCTGGATTTCAGCAGGTGTAGGCAAGGGGCTGCATCCTGCTGTGGTGCCAGTGTCCAGGCATGCTGCCATGCTCCCATTTTGCCCCAAACCTTGCAGTGTGCTAGCATTTGAGCCACATTCAGCAGCAATCATGTCACCTCAGGGAATGTCACTCCTCTGCTGCAAGGACATGCTCTCCCATCAACCCTGCAGACATTGTGGCACATTTGGACCTTTGAAGTGTTTGCAAAAAGGACTACTGGCTGCTTCTACAGGCTCTTTCTGCTCTCTTTTTTGTTGGCCTTATCAAACTTTTACATCTTACCTGTCTGATTCTATTTTTGTCATCTAGACACGACTTCTTCTCTTTGAAGGAGCCTCTATGTTTCAAATAACCTCTGGCCCTTGTGGATATTCCTGCTGGTTTCTCTCTACTTTTTGATACAAGGAGCCCTGAAATGCTGCCTTAAACCATTGCCAGATTGCTGGACACTGTGTGGCCCTACTGTTTCTCTTAGCTCTGTTTCATCTGAGTTTCCTCATTTCTACACATTTCCCCTTTCTGCAGCTGAACACGACGCCCCTGGACTTTTCAATCTTTGGTAATTACACAGGGTCATGGAAACAAAGCATGTTGTGGCTGTCCCCACTGGGCAGTCCTTTTCTGGGAACTTGCTTAGCCCATTCCTGCACAGAGGTCAGTTCCCCATCTTCTCACCAGTCTCGTGGTGCATGTGGAGGAGCCACACACTGTTTGGCCCTGCTAACCCTCTTCTAAAGCAGGTACTCACCTCTGGGGCCACACCTTGGAGAAAGGGCTTCTGCCTGCAGTTGGAAGTCAGTGCTTGCACTCACGCGTGCTACTCCCCTGCACGATGCACTCCAGGAGCAGCATCTGGCTTGTCAGTCTTCCCCTAACTCTCCCCATGTACAACACCCAGCTGCTGCCATTGCAGACTGGCCCTTGACCCATGAGCATCTGTGCCAGGGGAAACAGGGGCTCTGGCCCATGAAAGTCGCTCATGGGCAATGCTACCACTAAAGTTAATTCAGAGGAAACCTTGTGTGTTTCACTGTACAGCTGTGGGCACGGAGGCAGATAAGGAGTCAGCAAGGAGGCTAGTGGAGGAGAACTACACATGGCAGATGCCAATTTCAGCACTGAATCCCAGGACGGTGCCACAATAGCAGCACTGTCCTTCCTCCAGGTGAAAGGGAATCAGGCTGTGTCCTAGTGTCTGGTCCAGCCTCAGCACTCCTGGGCTACTGCCACAAGTGGGATCACACCAACCAGAGACCTGGGAAGCAGCTCCTTTGACCCTGGGCTGAGATAGCTGCAGTGCAGGGAGCTGGCCTGTCTCCAGGCCAGGCTGTAGCTGGGCTGGCCTGAAAGCTGAATGTTCAGCTGTTTTGAGCCCCTACAAAATTCTCTGGGATTAATATGAGCTCATGCTTGGTTTGATGTCCCCAAAGCAGTCGTCACAGAGGTGTCAGTCACCTGCAAGCCCATCCCCAGCCTGGCAGCCCCTGCCCATCATGGCACATCTGCTGTATGGAAAACAAAATGTTTCCTTTGCCCTTCTTTCCTTCCCACATGAGACCCTGTGCTGGGCCAGCTCCTCTCTGTGGGAAGCAGCCTGTTTGGGAAAAGAGAATATGTAGGAGAGGCTTGTTTACTGGGAGCAATAAACCACTTACCAACAGAGAAGCTATAGCAGATGCAGATGAATGCCTTGCCTTTTGCAGGAGACAGGACAGAGAGCTCTGCCCAGTCCTGCCCCACTGCCCATCCTGGGGACAAAGGTCTCCCACCCAGGGCCATCGAGTGCTCTAGTTATGTCTGAGGACCCCAGGGGTACCTTCCCCCTAAAATCATGAGATTGGAACCTGTTATTACAGCCTGTCCAGACCAGCTGAGGGGCCTGGCCCAGACCAGCAGTGTCCCCAGAAAGCATAAGTGCCCACAATGGGTACCTGCGGACGCTCAGGGTGAAGAAAGATAACGCATTCCCAAGCGTATTCCCAAAAATGCCAAGAGTGGAAGAATTTAGAAAAATTTATTTCCAAAGGCAAGAACACTAAAAAACTAAAGAACATTAAACCTAACATCATCAAAAATACAGGGCCTGGGTAAAGACATGCCCTCTGTTCTTCTCTGAGATTTTATCATCCCTGGCTCCCCTGCTGTGGAGGCCTTCAAACTTGTCTGCAAGAACTTGTCTCCATATAGCAAGGAGAGCTTCTCTGGAATGCAGGAGAGAAAAACATACACAACGCATTCTTGGGATGGATGGCTCCCTCTCGTGTGGGAAAATTCCCCTGAGCAAACCTCAGCCTTCATCTTGAAATCAAGTCTTCCAAAATATTTTATCTACCTCTACCCACAGTGTCTCTTCTTCCTGCTCAGCCTGCCTCCAAAGGTGCTCCTGTGCTCATGTCTCCATCAGGATGCTATAGCTGAGCCTCTGGGACCAGACCATCAGCAGGGCCATCAGGTCACAGCTCCAGTACTGTCCCACACTGTCCCACTGTCCCACACACATTGTTGCATGCTTCCAGCCTCACATGAGCTTCATGAGCTTTATGCCCAATGGCCAGTTCCTAATTGGCACAGGTGATCTGACAGCCACCAACTTAGACTTCCTGGACTGCTTGACTTTAGCCAGATGACCCCAAAGAAGACCTCAGGAGCTGCAAGCTCCATAGTAGCAATCTTAGATCCAGAGCTGGTGGTGCAGGCAGCTGGAAATCCCCTTTCCTGCCCAGGGCTGACTCAGCACCCTGTGGTGCAGTTTGCCAGCATACAGTCCCCTTCCTGATGGACGTGGGGAGAACTGCCTGGCTCCCTGCAATTTGTAAATGGCTGTGACCACTGCCCCCTCTGAGAGGTTTAACAAGCAGCCCATGTACAGGTCCTGGCTGCTCTGTGCTTCTCCAAGCCAGGACAGCGATTTATGCTGCTTTATTTGTGGTTTTTTTGCAGCTGTTTTGACTCACTCCAGCACTGCAGATTACTTGTCCACATCGATGCAGCAACTTCAGTGTGGTGTCCCTGCAGCAAAGGCTGGAGCCTCAAGCAGAGCTTTTCCCTTCGCCTTGGAGCTACTGAGATGTAAAGAGAAGTGAGGTCTCAGCGTTCATCATGGATTTGAAGGGCTAATGTTTGTGTGAGTCAAAGTTTAAAAGCCCTGGAGCCCTTCCTTGTGAATGACCCACAGCCACTGAAAATCATGGCAAGGTTGTCCCAGGCTATTGGTCCCAGCCAGCCCTGTAACCTTTCTTTCACCTTCACCTTCCTGTGACTGTGGAGCAGCAGATGCCAGACTGAAATGGTGTGAAGTTCTGTCTGAAACCTGCTTGAGTCCCTTCAAGCATGCACAAGGAACCCCAAACAGTGCTGCCTGTCCAAGACATATCATCGGCCCCCACACCCCTCAAGCCTGAGCTGACAGGCCTGATTGCTGAGGACAGCTTATCTCCTCCTGAATGTCTGGTGTTGGCTGTGGTGGAGGCTGTGCAGTGCAGTATCCCAGCACAGGTAACTCTCAGACCCTTCCCAGGGGTGCGCTGAAATCACAAGGCTGGGTAGCAGGGAGCTCAATCAGCACCTTTTTTATTAATATGCATCATAAATAAAGAAATAAATAAAGGCGAGACACCTCATTCTAACAGGGAAATACAAATTAAATATGGTGCAACGTCCGCTAAGCGATGTACAAGCAGGAGGTAACCTAGCAAGACCAGGGCCCCTTGCCATGGCGAAGCCAGCCCAGGCACGATGCTGTGAACAGCGTCAACCCGGCCAAGGCACCAAATACTGGCATGGCCTTTCATTAACACTGTTCCCCACCTGACAGGCAGGTGAAGATCCCCACTACAGCAGGCGGCATGAACATGGCAAGGAAGGGGTTGACTGGCATTGCCTCTACCAAGGACCCCAGGACCTCCAGTATCCCCTTGTGCTTCTGCACAACACTTATCCCCCCCACCCCATGGCACTGCTCAGCAAGACCAGAAACCCTGTGCCAAGGGGAGCACCACCCTTCCCTCCCCAGGCTTCCCATCTCCCTCTGGGAGCACTCTCCATCTACCTGCTGGAAGCACTGCCCCCAACATCCCTAGTCCAGTCAGGGACCCTGCCCTCATCCCCTCCCCTAAACCCCCCCTCCACTGAGCATCCCAGGGCTTCCCAGGCACTGGCTCCCTGCTCAGTGTGGAGGGTGTAGAGCCACCCCCCAAAGCACCCATTTCTGCACAGGGTGGCACTACCTATCCCAGACCTACGTAACACTGAACATCCACACACCTTCCTCACAACCCCACACACCCCTTTGCTCCACACACACACACACATATCCCATCCCCCTCCCCTGGCTGTGGCTAGGCACAGCCCCAGCCCTGCAGGGGGGCACTGCCAGGCCACTGGTCTTGGTACAACCCACCAGGCACAACCAGAACCCATTAGGACAGAGATGCTTGAGCATGAGGGAGCCTACTTTGCAGCACCCCATGAAACTGCAACACAATCCATCAGCCCAGCCCAGCCTTGCAGACCTTGCCAATGCATGGTGCTCCTACCCTTGTGGCTAAGGATGCCAGCGATGTAAAGGCTGCCACCCCTGCAAAGGGGACAGCTAACATCATGCACCCTCCAGCATTAAATATCTGGGCAGCAGGGCAGCACTGCCCTGGCAGGGACTGCTTGGGTTCCTGTAATGTAAGAGTCCGTGGCCTGTGGGTGCTGGAGACAGTGTGGGGTGGAGGAGGGGGTCAGGCGGTCCCTGGTGTGGCTGCATGCATGGCAATGCTTGGCAATACGAGGTGCAGCTCGCAGAAGACCCCAGGGGGCCAAGTTGGCCTTTGGCAGCTGCACAGGGAGGAGCAAGAAGGAACCACCTATGATTACTGTATTCTGTAATGGCAAGAAAGGTAAGAAACTAGCAAGAAGCTGTGTTTGTTCCTCTGGCAGGATGGGCTACCCCAGAGGAGCCTCAGCAGCCCACAGAACTGTGCTTGGCCTCCCAGGCGTGTCAATAGTCCTCGTCCTCTGGGTGGGTGACATACATGATGGGCACCAGTCCCTTCTCGGAGCCAAGGCTGCACTGCAGCCAGTCACCATCCACCTTGGAGATGACCTGCAGAATATCCCCTTTTTTGAAGCTCAGTTGTCCTGCCTCAGTGGCAATGTGATGGCAAAGAGCTTTCACCTCACTGCAGGCAGAGAGAGAGAAGGGTTAGCTAATCACAAGACACTGATCCCACCCAGAGACCACCACAGGTGCAGAGGAGTGAGGAAAACACCCCCTGCCTCCCTCCCCAGCAAGCCTCCCAGCTTCGCCCCAACTTCCCCTCACCTGCAGATTGCAGAGTTGCAGTGGATGGATGCACAAGTTGCATCACTGCCACCAGCCATCCCCTGGTCCACGACTACAAAGCAGGCCAGGCAAACTGCAACAGGTAGAGCTGTGCTACCCCCAAACTGCCACATCCTGGCACCTGCAGGATAACCACTTGCACGATACCCTACTCACCAGGTAGGGTGGGGAGAGATCCCCCGGGCCGGTTGTGACACAGCAGGACCCTCTGGTCGCTCTTGCTGGGGGGGGTCTGGCTCAGGGGCTGCTTCACGCCACATGCTTGCCCCAACTGTCTGGGCCACCAGCTGGAACACAGACTTGTCCAAGCTCAGCCAGCCAGAAGGCAACCTGGAATAAGGAGACATAAGCAGTTAACACCAGGGATGTGTACCTGGGGGAAAGGAGAAGCCACTCTCATGGCAAGGTCATGCCTTAGAGGTTTGGCTTCACTGCAGTTCCCAGGCTGTCTCCTGGTGGGAAGGGCTCAGCATCCTCCAGATACACCACTGTCTAGACTGGGAAGGGTGTTTCCTGTGGTCGTTTTCAGGAGCAGTAAGGCTGTATAGATGGAGAGGCCGAGCAGGGTGGTCTCAGCTTCTCTGGGCAACTTTATATCACCTTTTTACTTGCTGTGAACAAGGATGGCTCTGTGTTCTATTCTCAGTATGTTTTTGAGAGGGATGAGGTGATGGTGGGGCCATGTAGCAAGGGTCCTTCCACTAGAGAGGGGATTTAAGACCCAAAGCAGAGCTCAGGCAGAAGAGGAAGGCCCATTAGATGGACTGAACAATTGTGTGGAAAGGACTAAGGCAGGCTGGCAGGGCTTGATAAACCCCTGAGGTACCACCATGGTGTAGCCCAGCAGTCAGCTATTGGCCTGATTTCCACCTGCACTGCTGCACTGTGGGTTAAATAGCCCTTCTCAGCCCCAAACCACCCCTGCCCTTACCTGTTTGGTTGCCTGGGCTCTTTTTGTACCTTCCTGGACCCAAACAAGTGCCCCCACTTGATGGGCTGGCTGCCCTCTGACGCACTGGTGCTGCTGTCCTCTTGGGGGACTGCTGCTGCTGCTCCCACTCTTTGCTGAGTCCCAGACTCCTTCTCCTTGCTGCGCTTCAGCTCTGTAAGCACGGAGTCTGGGGGGCTGCCCATCCAGAAGGGCCAGCTCCGTTCCTTCACCTCTTCACCAACCGCTACCTGCTGGGGCTTTTCCAAGGGCTCTTCCACAGTTTCAGGACTTGTCTTGCTGGCAGCCTTGGGCCTCTCGTCCGAGGTGCCCTCAGCAATGGGACAGGCCTCTGCGCCCTCTACCACCCCTTCTCGAGGAGGTGGTGCCTTGTGGGTCTCCACTGACCTGGGCACAGTATTCAAAGCAGCCTTTTTCTTCTCTGAGCGGATGAATTTTGAGCCTTCAGCTGAGCCCTCAATGTAAATCTGAGAGGTCTGCATCAGCTGGTACCACCAGCCCGCCTGCTTGTCTTTCTTCCTCTCCCATGTGCTCTCTCTCATCTTACTCTGCTCTTCCTCCCTGTCACCATCTCCACAGGAGGCCCCCACTCCCTTGACCCTCTTCTCACTCACAGCTTGCTGTGGGCTGTGCCCTGGTGAGATATCACCATCTCTGGCACCCCCTTGGCACGTGTCAGGGGCGGTGCTGCAGCCGTCAGGATCCTCGCTGCTGCCCCGTG
Source organism: Serilophus lunatus (assembly GCA_013399895.1). Taxonomy (NCBI): domain Eukaryota; kingdom Metazoa; phylum Chordata; class Aves; order Passeriformes; family Eurylaimidae; genus Serilophus; species Serilophus lunatus. The sequence continues at coordinate 1,208,231 of VXBA01003015.1, read as the reverse complement.
TCCGCATCAGCTGCAGGGTGGAGTGCACGGAAAGCAGCAGGTCCTGCTTCACACGCAGCAGCTCCTTTTGCTGCTGCTGCTCTTTGCCCATCTGCACCAGGTGGTGCTCAAAGAGGAGGTCTAGGTTGAAGGGCAGCAGGGAGAGAGGCTGGAGCAGGAGCAGGAGCTCCTCAAAAAGAGGCTGGCACACGCTGTGAGACAGGCACAAGAAGCCCACGGGCTGGTAGTGTGCCAGGATGATGTCTGTAGGGCAAGAGACATTAATCAGAGGAGAGGCTCTTCTCACCATTACCAAACCACTACAAAGCTCCTGAAGCTATGTGGAAAGGAGCTGGACACTAGTTTTTTGGGCATAGCTGTGGTGGCAGTGTGAGCCTCAGGCCTGAGTAAGGGAGGACCAGATGCTCTGTGAGGTCTCAGCAAACTGGCCCAGATAACTGCCTTCCAGTTGTGCCTGCGCCCAGGAGCTGCCTGGCAGACTATCCACCCAGATGACTCCTACCACAAAATGCCACATTAAGAAGGATGGGAGCAAAGAGCATCAAATGGTTTGCACATGTTAAAATTCTTTTCTCCAACTTGAGGTGAAGAAGGAGCTGCAGATCTGGCCAGTACCAGTCCTCAGCAGACAGAGGTGCCAGGGACAGATAAATATAGCCATTCCAGGGACCTGTCTGGGCTGAACTGTGGATCTTAGCAGAGAATAGACTAGCATTTCTACCTGTACCATTCATTCTTCACTTGATTTGACTACATTTGCACTGCCTCTCCATCCTGTTTTATTTCAGGTCTCACTCTCAGGGAGAGAGCTGGGAATGGGATCTGTGGCCCTTTGGCCCCACTAGGATAACAAACTTGCACCACAGACAGGACTTGCACCTTACCTCCAACCCCTCTGCCTAGCTCTCATCATCTGGACAGCCCTATCTTTTGCTCATACTTCCAGCTTTTAGTGATAGCTTGAAAGAGGTGGTCATCTTCTGATCCAGAAAAACCAAACTATTCTATTCTATTCTATTCTATTCTATTCTATTCTAATTCTAATTCTATTCTATTCTATCCCTATTCCTACTCAAACAGATACATAAAGTAAAATCTGCTTTTTGTTTGCCAGGAGGTTTTCTTTTCCATTTCTCTCTATTTCCCATGCTTAAAGGGTTTCAGCTAAGTGTGCACATATCCAGGCATAAAGAATTCTCAGGTACTAGGCAGGAAACACAAAAAATTGGGGATGATTAGATCTGGTCTCCCGCACATAGGATGGATGTCCAGGCTGAGGTGGAAGGAGCTGCAATGAGTTTGGCCACACAGGTCTTCCCTGGTACACGGAGACTGTGTAGAGCCTAGTCCTTCAGCTCAGGGCAGAGAAGAGCAGCCCAAGCTGAGAGAGCAACAAGAGGAATGCATTTCTATCCTATGCTTTACATTTGGCCCCCACTGCAGCCCACAGCACTCAGGGTCCTACCTTCATGGTTGTAGAGGTGGTTGAACCAGAACTCCAAGGACCGGATACTGCAGGAATGGAAAATAAACAGGTTAAGAAAGGAACAGTAAAAATCTATTCATGTCATTCATCCATGCTGTCCTACCAAAAGAAGTGTCGCTGGAAAAGGGCATTTACACAGCATGAGCCTGTGAACTTCCAGACCTAGAGAACGGACAGTGGCTCAGTCCCACCAGCATGCACTGATCACAGTGACGCTCAGCCTGTCACATTGGCTTTGCACGTGCAGCTGTAGCCCATAACAACTATGTTTCCAGCAAGATTCCTCACCGTTTTGCTCCTCTGTCCTTGGCAGAGCTCTGCTTTCCTGAGAAGAGGCTTCTAGGAAAGACATAAATTATCTACTAACATAAGACTACTACTGATTGCTTGGCCCAAAATATGCTGGTGGCCTGTGCCAGCAGAGGAAAACTGGACCACTTTGTGTGGGGGGAGCAGGGCAGAGCTTGTTCCTGCTTGTAGGAGTTCTCCAATATTTGGAGATCTTGGAAATTCTCTTGTTACTTCTAGAGGTCTTGCTGACCACTGGAGAGGAGCAGTGAAATACCATCCCAGCAGCAGTCAACCTTTCACCAGAAAAAGGCATTGCTGCCTTCCTCTGTTTCACACTGAGCGTAGTGTGCACAGTCCTTATCAAAGCTGGAAGGGTCGGCCTTCAGTCCCGGACCAGGGAATTTTCTCCTTCAGAGCCTCATGCCTTGGGATTCACTGCAGCTCCGGAAACAGTGGTTTAAACAAGGATTTCCAGGAGTAATTTATGTATACATTATATCTAACCTTGTATGATGCTGGACAGTTATTCTTCCCACTTAAAGTTTTGTGTCTAAAACAAGCTGACAATGTTCTTCAGCTGGCTATAGCCACCCCTTCTCAGTCCTGACCTGTCAGGGGTGGTATTGATCAACCTGGAGTTCCCTGAGGCTCACAGTTGCTTCTTTCCCTCACCTACTTCTGGGAAGCAGCTCCCCAGATTCTTGTTTTGTCATGGGCAACTGTGGCTGTCTACAGTCAAGCAGCAGCAGTTGCTACCAGCCCTGGACAGTGATATGCATCCAGCCCAGGGGTCCTGCTTACTTGAGGAGGCCAAAGATGAATGCGTTGAACCTCATGGTGTGGTTGGTGAGCTCTGTGTACTGGCTGATCTTGCTATAGAGGCTGTGCAGCAACTTGGTAGAGGGGCCTACAAAGAGAAGCAAATTGTTGAGATTAGTTGTGGTCAGCAAAGCCAAAATGGCACCATGGGAAGGAGCATCAAGGCAAGACAGACAAGGTCTGGGTGTCCATGTCTGTATGTGCATTCCCCTTCTGCCAAATACCAATGTGAGCTCGTTCCATCCCAACAGATAGACTTCACATGGGAGAAGGGTTGTCATCTGTCCCAGACTGCCACTTTGAAACTCTCAGAGAGTTTAAATACTGCAAGGACCTGAGTCACACTACAGTGACAATCACAGCCACTGGCTCAAAAGCAGCATATAAACAGAGTACTGTAGTGGATGCTTATAACTTGGGGTGTCTCCAATCACAGAGACAACCCTGGAACTGTAGATCTGCTATAACTGAGCTATGAGGCTTCCCCATATGAGGCAGTGTGGCAGTCATTTTGTTTTGGTTTGCTTTTTTATTTTCTTCCATTGACTTGGCCAATTAAAGAAGAATTTGGAAATTTCAGGGCAAATGACAATAAATATTGGGGCAAAATAGAGCAGTGTCCCTCCTGTCTTTAAAGAGGTCATATGCACTCTGTTCCATGCAGGGAAATGGGTGTTAGTCTGCACTCTCACCCTTATAGGCAATCTCCTAGAGCACCTCTCAGTCACAACACAGAACTACCACAGAGCTGCAGTCACTGCTGCACAACATCCATACCTAGCTGGGTGGATGCCTCCACCACGCTCCAGGGGATGTTCCTCCTCTGCCCGATGATCATGTCTAGGACATAAGCCTTGAGCCCATCACTCAGAATGTCCCGGACAGCAGGGCACAGGTATTTCAGGATGAGATGTCCCACATTTGGGCTCACAGAGCTGTTTCCAAGTTTGGCCTAATGGGTAACAGAAAACAAGAAGAGTGTTGGTAACTTTCCATAGGCATGGAAACAGTTCAGCTTCATCTGCCCATTACAGACACCCGACAAGCAGCATCCAGCCTCAGCAGCTCCTTGAACATCCAGGGTCTCATATATCAGTCCTGGATTGCTCCCTGCAAGGTCTTCCTCAGACTGCGAAGAAGCAATAGCTTAGAAAACAAAAACCCTAGCTTGGGATGAAGATATCCCAATTAGGAGGGATACCTGGTTCTGTCAAAAATTATAACAAGGTTGTTCTGCTGCAGGAAGAAAAGAGCAGGGGATTTTTCTGTTGCTGTAGATTTTGTAGTTGCTAATTTTGGAGCAGGAAGCAGCAAGCCACATAGGAACTACCTGCACCAAAGGGTTAAGGTACACTTAACTCAATGACATGGCAAGCTATAATTCCTGGGGATTACTATAAATAAATAGGATGAGGGCAAAATGTGATGGACAAAGCTCAGGTTGAGGAGAGGAAGCACATGAGAGCCCAGCACCTGCAGAGCAAGGACACATTCTGCTGCACACAGTCTTTAAGCTGTTGAGAGGTCTATCCAAATGGGTCAGGCAATGGTGTTAAGGGTACAGATTTTACCAGCTGAGCTGGAATTAAACTGACCAGTTGGCACAGCTCCACAAAAGCCCTGAACTGAAACTGAACTTTGGCTCAGGAATAATCCTGTCAGATCCACCGAGCGTGGCAGCAGCAGGGTCGGGTGCTGCCTTTTGACAGGTGAATGCTCAGCCCCTGGCACACCGATGCATAACAAAACAAGAGGCCAAAACCACAGCGTTGTCTGGTAAGTAAAGTAGTGGGGGAACGTTGCCATTATTCCCCAAACCAATACTGTAAGAACAGGAAATTCACAGAGAAGTCTTAAAAAGCGATGGGAATCTCAACAGTTCTGGTTATCTTGCACAGCAATCTTTGCATCCGCAGCAGTTGTAATTAGAGGAAAATCACTCTGGCCTCTGAGATAAGACTGAATGGGTCTGGAACCTGTCCCAGTCAGGTTTCTCCCTGGGAAAGGGGAGTTTTCGTGTCCAAATTTTGTCATATTGCTGCCCCAGAGTCCCCTGACTGAAACAGAGCATTCAGCATTAAGAGGAGTCACCACAAACATGTTGCTGGGTGTCACAGGACTGCAAACATTGCCTGGTACAAACAGAAAATTGCTCTGATGTGTTATTCCAAAAATGGGAGATAAGGGAGCACAGGCCAAAGACAGCCACCCCCAGGGCAACCTAAATGCACTTCTGTGTTATTCTAGAAATGGGAAATGAGGGGAGCACATGCCAAAGAGAGACAGCCCTGCAGATAGTAGTAGTGTGCTCTGAAGTTAATGGTTTCATGGTAAGGGCTACAGGAGATGCTCAGCTGCCCCCAGAGGGGCAGCTGATGTACATTTTATCATTATTGAGGCCTTTGAGACATCGAGGGATGGGGGACACTGCAATGTCCCAAAATCATGGGACTCGTGGAGGAGGGAGAGACAACTCTCCACTGTGTGAGGAAAAAGAACTGTTATACTGCATTAGACCAGAAGTCCAGCTGGTCTGGTTTTCTTTCTTATAAAGAGCTATTGTAAGTACAAAGAAAGAGTTAAACCAGAAAAAATATATTTCTCCTTACTATTCTCACAGCCTACAAGTACTTTCAACTCAGAGACTTTCTACGCTGGACATTATTTCTCTGTGTTTAGTAAAACTCAATGAACTTCCCTTCTCTGTGTTCTTCTGATCTTCCTTTAAATAAATGTACTCTTTTAGCACCACCAGCATCATGAAACAGGAATTGTCACAGCTTTACTATCTGCTGCATTGTGTGCTGTTGTCTTTCTTTGGTTTGTTCTTGGAACTACTGTTTTTGTTAGACACCCAGTAGTTTTTGACTGGAAGAGAAAGGAGAGGCAATCTTTCTTCATACTCTCTATGTCACTCAGAATACTGAATGTAAGACATACCTTCACCCCTGGATCCCTGCTGGTTCCAAAGTGAGCCACAATCAGGTCAACAGCAGTATTGACTGCCTTCACCAAACCTAGAGGGAAAGAGCAAGTCAGAGAGCAGCCTGAAGGGCTGCTAGGACAGACCCTGACAAACGCTTCTCAGAGAAATGCGAATATTTGGAAAATGCTCTTTCTGCCAAAAACATGCAGACTACCCTAATCCCACACCAAATGTGTTCCTGCTGGTTTCAACACTCACCTGTCGGCCTGACAGTAAGACAACCTGTCAGTAATCCCAAGGGACATGAACCAACACCTTCACATCCCATCCCTTGCAGGAGCACAGACAGGCTCTGAGGCAATGAGTCTTCTGCTGCTTTGATGCCACAGGGTGGCAGGGCAGAAACCCTGCATTTTGGCAAGTTCTGTGATGACTTTCATCTGCACCAGTGTAATGAAAGAACAGAACTGACATAGAAAGGAAAGCTGCCACCTGGTCGTCACCACACAGCTGGCAAAGGCACAGGAACCCTTTTGCACATCCCTTGCCTCTGAAGTGATAATGAGAGAGCTGTCAAATACCCAAAACCCAATCCTGACTCTTGCATGGGTCCCATCACAGCTGTATCTTGTTCTGCTTTGAAATCCTTTCTCTTACCCTTTTATATCATTTACCAGGTAGGACCCAAACAAACCGATATTACAAAATCTCAAGTTAGCACATCTGCAACATCACCCAGATACACAGGTCTACCCCTGTGTATAGACACTCGGGTGGCAGCATGTCCTGTCTTAGGGTCACACTCCTGTGCCTGCCTGCTCTCTCTCTGCCCCTTCTTGTGCACTTAAGATTGTTTCTAGTCATATTTCTTGGGACAAGCAGCTCAAACACACTCTGTGGTACATCACATGGTGCAACTGCAAGAACCTGCCACCGAAACAGCCATTAGTTCAGGGAAACATGTAGTTAACAGCACTACACCGGAAGACGGCAGGGACAGAAGATATTATGTCTACAGAGATGAGATGGAGAGAAGCACGGTTTTCTTTTTGCTGCACTATACCACACTGTGATCCATGAGTGAGGCACAGACTCACCCTTCTTCTGCAGCAAGTCGATGGAGATGGACTCTGTGTTGCCATCTGGAGAGAGGCAGAACTCAGCAGGGGGTTTCTCTGCTAGTGAGAAGTAGTCGGGGAAAAAGTCATTGTAGGTAAGCTGGAGTTGCCTCATAGACTGTCCTGCAAGGCCAAGACAGAGGAGAGAAGGATCAGCCCCAATCCCTCATGCCGAATTCTCTTCTGCATTGTTTGCTTTTCCCAGAAGTGACCTGAATCAGCAGCAGTCTTCATCCCAGCCCATCCTAAGCTGGTATAGCAAGGCTACAGGCTTGTTCCTCCCCTAGCAATGGTCTGCAATGTCTGCCTGTACAGTTGACCCCCAGAGCCCACCCAACATCCAGCTCCAGCTTGACTAGGGGCCCATGGGCTCTGCTGTGTGAGGTTCATTCTCATGGGCTGGTGCTAAAGGAAACTTTGCTACATCAGACTCTCTGTGCTGCTGTGCACATAGTTCCAGCAAGCGCAGCCCTAAGTGACCACAGAGAGAATCCCTACTTGTCACACACAGGCATCCACAGGCAATAAACTACATGTTTGCTGCCTGTCCCATGGGATGACCTCTGTTTTCAAAGGGTTGATTTCCTCATGACGCCTTCCATGTGCTTAATTTCTATCTGGTTGACTCTCAGGCTCCATGCTAGGCATCTGCTCTTAGAGGAGGGATGGAGAACCTATTTGGGTTGGCAGAGTGAGGAGTAGGGCTTTGAGGAATTCCCTCTATGACTTGAGGCTAGCCTGAAGAATGCTATCTTTCCAACAGACAGACCACACTGCTCTTCCTACAGGACTCTCAGAGGTTCAATTAAAAACAGTCTGTCCTGTCAGCTCTTCCTGCACAGGTTTCGGAGGGCAAGGGAGACCTTAAGGGAAAAGCATGGAGGAGATACAGCACCATGAAGCTCTACAATGTTGTCAGCTGTCCCATGAAAGCTACTGCCCCACACCCAGCACAGTACCAGGGCTGGGGCAGATATCAGGGACTGAGGGGCACAAACATGAGATCTCCAAGGGCCACAGCACCTGTGTGAAACATGAACTACAAGCTGACTGCAGTCAAGGAGCACTTCCTGTTCTGAGCAGGCCCTTAGGACATTCCCTTTCCCCTTCAATCGAGCCCCCAAGCTGGACTTAACTGCTCTCACCTCATGGAGAAGAAAGGAGGCTCCACACAGATGACAAACATCAATGAGGCAATTCTCACTTTCTTCTTGAACCCTCCTGCCCCACTGTGAACAGATGCACCATCCCTCCTGCTCTGAGCACGCAGAGCAGTGATGAATCCAGGCTGAACCTGAGCCCCAAGGGATACTGAACCTGAATCCCGAGGTCACCTCCCAAGACCCCACGGCAGAAAGACGGTGCGCACCGTTCAGCTTGCAGTGGAAATGGCTGGTGCTGAGAGCGCCAGGGAACTCAAAGATGGGGTTGCCTCGGTTCAGCCGAGGCTCTTGCTGCCTCCTGTCCAAGCTGCCAGCTAAGCTGGGCAGCCCTGAAACGCGGTCCAGACCCAGGGGGTTCCTCCGCCTGTACTCCCTCCACTTCAGTGCTTGGGGAGAGAGGTGGTTCGCTAAGATGCCGCAGGCAGTGAGCACCAGATGGGAGCATATGAGCAGACGGGAGGATGTGGAGTGACAACAGGAAGAGAGAAGAGAAAGAAGGAGGACAGAGAGACAGCACATTACTCAGAAGTCCAGCAGCATTTCAGAACATTAGCACACACATTTGGACAGAGAGGCAGAGGCCACAGCCTGGCAGAGCAGTGCAGCACCCTGGGAGGCCTTGTGGCTACAGGCCTAGAGGGAGCAGGTTCGGGATACAAGCACCTGGCATGGGGTGCTGTAAGATCAGCAGCCCACACTGCCCTCTACAGAGATACAGTGCAGGAGCTGGGACTGGCAATATATGCTTGTAGTATAGGTCTTCCTATAGCACTTAGATGAAAATTCATCCTGGGCTCTGCCTGTAAGAGGGGGTGGTACTGTAGGGAGCAGCAACAGCCATGGGGAGCTGGAGGTGCTCCATACTAGCAGGTCCTGGAGGATGGGTACCTACCATTGACAGGCCGGATTCCCATGCTGCTCAGGGGACCAGAGCTGCTGGACTCACTGCCACTTCTCCACTGGGTATCTGCATGGCCTCCAACTCTACTCATGGACATGCCACCCACTGAGAGGGGTGGGAGGGACCCACTGTGAAGTCGGTATTCAGAGAGTGGTGGACTTGGCTCCAGCGGTGCCTCCTTCTTGGGAATCAGCTTGGGGTTCTCTTTTTGCCTCAGGGCATCAGCTTTGGTGGTTTTGGTGGGCTGCATGGCACTGACAGCAGGGGATGACCTTGTAGGAAGCAGATTGGCAGAGATGGGGCAAGACCTGCTTCTAGGGGGCTGGCTGTCTTCAGCCCTCTCTGCGGTGGGTGAGGAAGAGGAGTCCACGCTTTGAAAGAAAGGCACGTTGCATCGCACAGGAGAGTAACTGCCCAGCGGGGATGGACGGGTTGTTTCGGGGGCGGACTTCTTAATGCCCCCATCATTGCGGGAGGCAGCTCCGTCTGCTGAGCGCTGAGTCACAAGCGTGCCATGGCCTTGGCTCCCCGCCACGGCCACCTGCTCTGCCGAGGTGGCCAAGGCTGAGGACTGGGAACTGGAGATCTGCTGGCTGGAAGGCCGGTTGCTGGACAAGCTGTAGAGCTGCGAAAGGCTGGAGGCAAAATGGCTGTGCAGGGCACGTGCCTTGGGTGGCTTGCTAAAATGGTGCTGAAAAACAAAGGGCTGGATGGGCAGAGTTGTGGGACGTTGGTCCTTGCTGTAGCGTACCACAGGCTTGCTGTCTGTGCCACCACCTTCAGAGAGAGAAAGTGGAACAAAGTGTGAGGGTAGGCAGAAGGACAACTACCTTCAGCCCAGCAGACTGCAGGCAAAAGGGAATGTGCTGCCTGTTGTGGGAGGAAGAGGATGAGCTAGAGGCCAGTTACATACACATATATCCCTTCCCAATACCTTGCTCCCTGCACAGTACAAAGCCATAGAGTCAGGTGCCAACCCTTCAGCTGTCTCTGCTCAAGCAGTACCATAAAGATATGGCCTGATGCACTGTGATACTGTCAGATTTCTTATCCCAAAGGACTGTCTTCTCCCACATGCACTGAAAACTTGCACAGCCAAGCACAAGCATTACATGCAATAGCACTGCAGGTCTGCATCCCACATTGCAATGTATTAGTGCTGTTGCAAAGGTTGTTCGCTTCCCCTTTTCCCTCTCTTTTCTTTCTCCTGTAACTAGCTCCCCTTTGGAACACAGCTCCCTTTGCTCCCCTGCCTCTATCAGACCTAAGTAGGATGTTGCCAACATCCTGCTTCCAACGCTGGAAAGTGCTGGCATACTCTAGCAAATTTCGTACTGGGATGTCCTGAGACAGTGCGATTGCCTCATTCCTGTGTACACATTCCTCTAGACCCTGGGGGGGCCACAACATCCTAAGGGACACACCCAAAGTGTGACACACTGAGCAAACAGTGCACAACACACTTAATACTGGATACACACATGGGGCTGACTGATCAGCCCTGGTGTTACCTCCTATCTGTGGGGTGTTCCAGAGCCTTCTCCCTATAGCTAGTTCATCTCTCTAGTTTTCGGCAGAGTTTGCTTTACTCCTAGTCCCTCTCAGAGCCTCTAGGAGATGCCTCTATCTCCAGCTGCAGGCAGAAGCTTCTGGCACAGCACTGATGCCTCCTACACTGGGGAGGCAGGCAGAAACTACTACGATATATGTCCCAGAGAGCTACTCTCTGCCCTCTCCTCCCTGAGCAGCACTTGCTCCTTGCAAGCCCTCCCTCTAAAACTAATAGGGTTGCTCCTGTACTATCTTCTCCCAGAAGAGACCTGCTTTCCCTGCCATCTCACAGCAGGCAACACATTTAAGGTTCAATAAACAAATAGGACAACACCTAAAAAACTCTTGCTTCAAAGGCCAAAATAACTCCCACCCCTACCAAGGCAATCAAAAACATGTTGTATCTCTTCCTAGAAATCTTCAGGACATAAATGGAGACAGACCGCTTTTTGAGGTTAGGGGCTATTTACTGCAGTGGTCTGGTCAGAGGCATTTAAAACGGGATTTCACCAGTGCAGCAGGTACAAGACCTGCTTGGGGCATACACAGAGGTCTCTGGCTATGCTGGAAAAATGGCCATCCTTTCAATGGGAGTGTCACACAGCTTTCTCGTAAGGACAAGTGATACCAATATCAAGGTGGAAAGCAACTCATAGTACAGGCTTTCCTACAGAATTCCTGTGACAATTAGCCTCCACAGGAACCTGTGCTGCAATCCAAAACACTGGAGAGGATATGACCAGGATATTCCAGCAGAGACACACAGATTAGACTCACATTCTAAATCCCAGCAGAGACTGTGTGACGTCCCTGAACCTGCATGGAGAAGAGATTGCTGGCTATGCCTCTTCCCCTCTCCACTTCTGTCCCAGGTAGCTCCAAAGAAGAAAGGCTAAAAACTCCATCTGCTGTGAACATGACTCTGAGGAGCATCTTCACATCTCTGTCTTAGAAGCTAAGGGCAGGTGATTCTCATGGACAAGCACGGTAAATACCCTGGAAGGGAGACAACCCTTCAAGTCACAGTCTCCAAAGTGCTAATGACATGTCCTCCCTTATGTGGTATGAAAGGTTTGAACAAAACCTCAAGCACTTTAGTAATACAAGGACAAGACATTTGCACTGATAGGAGTCTGAAATAAGCACAGCAAAGCTTTAGGAACCAAACTGCACAGGCAGTGGTCTCCTGTCACCATGCAGGTTCCTCTGCTGCTCCCCTCATATCCCAAAAAAGCTGCCTTCCTTTTTACTTATTCATTCTGCCTAGTTTGGCTCCTTACCGTCTCCTCGGGCTCTAACATCTTTTTGTCCGTGGCCACTGGCAGAGCCACCCGAGAAGCTGGCATCTGCCTCCGTCAGCAGGGAGAGAGAGGCTTGCTCACCTGCCCCATGCCCACTGGTGACCTTCTCACTGGAGACCGAGTCCTTGGTGGAACACAAGGTCTGGCTGTCCCCAAAAGCATGATTCAAACAGAAGCCCTCGCAGCTCCGGTTCAGGCCATGGATGAAGGGCATGGGTGGAAGACTCTGGCTGCGCCGAGCTCTTTCTTCAAGAAAGGTTGGACAATCCCGCTGGGTCTCAGGGATAGGAGAGAACTCCAAGGAGGAATCGCCACTAGACCGGAGAGGTGGGGAGGTGCCATTCTTTTTCCGTCCTTTAGCCAGTTCAGCGAAAGATGTCACTCTCTTCGGGGGAGAACTCTGGATGGGTATTGCTGGACTTTCACTCAGCTTCACTGGACAGCTTACCATGCGCTCCAAGGAGCCGAGCCGGCTGCTGGGACTCCTGTCCAGGTTCTGATCATAGCTCCTGGAGCGCTGACGGCTTGTGTTGAGGTTCGGCGGTGACACATTGACATAGACCTGACCCTCAATCGTGTTTTGGGTGGATTCTCCCTTTGCCTCCTCTTCACTGCACTCCACTTTGCCTTCTTCTTGTCTCAGGTCAGGCCTTCTAAATAGATAGTATTCTGTGGGCTGGGCTGGGCTACCCTTGGTCTGGTCTTCCGAGCAGCTAGTTATGGAAGATCCTGCAGGGCTGGGGGATGACTGGGAAGACAAGTCACATGTGACTAACTTATAGTAATTCTGAGTAGCCACAACGAGCCGTGCTTGGCTCTGGAAGCAGGCGGTGAGGTCGGAGCTCTCTGAAGTGCAAGGCTCACAGTGGAGGTGGTAGGAGTTGCAGTTAGCATCGAGGACAGGTGAGGAGGAGTGTTGACAGCCACACACCTTCCCTGAACTTTCTGGGTGATGCGACTCACAAGACATCTTGGATTCTGTGGGTGATGAATGCAAATCCAGGTAAAAAGCTCCTGTGTCTGAGTGGCTGCAGAAGGAAGAGTCACAGGAGAGGTTGGCTGAATTCAGGTTTGATTGAGATTGGCCATTCATTTTGTTGTAGAGAGCACTGAAGTTCACCAGCACCCCATCAGAGCTGTTGCAGGAAGAGTCACTGATGTAGCCCATCTGTTGGTCAATCACTTCAGACTGACTTGACGAACTATAGCAGCGACAGTGCTGGATCTCTGAGCTGGAACAACTGCATGTCCGGCTGTGCAGGGCATCCTGATTCCTCAGTGATTCACCTGTGTTCTGGTTCCACTCCTGGTCACCACCATCGAAGGAGAAGCTGGAGGAGCTGCCACGATGGCAGTTGCATTCATCCAGCTCCATGCGTTCGGAGGCCTGATGGCACCTGTTTGCATTGTTCCTCTTCTGGATGTCGTCACTGCTGATTTTGTCCTCTTGCCCATCCACCACACCGGAACGGCTGGCCATATTCCAGGATTTCACAATGTGATTGGAGTCGTGGAGGTGGAAAGGGGGCAAGGCCAGCTCCTGCAGATTGAAGGGAGCTTTACCATCGACAAGTGAGTTGTGAAGGTGGAAAGATTTTTGACTGAAGTCATCCCCAAAAATGCTGAGGTCTTCACCCTCACTCAACAGGAAAGGGTTGTGTCGCTTACTGACACTAGGGACAATGAGATCCCTTCCTTTTCCTTCTTTGTTGTCTGAGGCCTCTGCTGAGGTTTCAGAGGTCTGGAGAAAGCTGCTGTACACCAGGGAGTCAGTCTGTGAAAGGTCTCTGTCTGGAAGGGCAGAAGTCCGTGTAATGCTGAGCTCTGGCTGGCAGAAGGGGTTGGTCCTTTTGCTCACGGAGCAGCACTGTCTATCAGGGACCTGGCAATGCACCAGAGGAATGTGATGGACAATCAGCGTCTCACCAGTCAGTTTGGGTGGACTATCCATGGTGAGGAATGTTCTTCAGGGCATCAGTGAAGCTGGTACCACCCATGAACAGGTAAGGCTGGACATGAGAAGCAGGGAGGACACTTCTCATGAGGGAATTCAGATACCTAGAGAGAGACAAAATCACAAAGGAAGTCACCTCTCGGGAAAGGCAGTGACTATGTAAAGCATCCTTGGTTTGACTGAAGATTTCATGTGTTGACAAGGATCAAACAGACTGGTTAGCACAAGTACCTGAGCACGAGGTCCTTCTTCAGGGAAACAAAACATCACAACGTAAGAGAAATACATCACCCCTGCAGGGACAAGACTTGTGCCTCCACCTGACCCCTCTCAAAATTGCCTGAAGTGAGTAACTGATTTCAGTCAAGTGGCCAAAGTGCTACACAGGCTTTGGGCCAAACAAAGACCTCACTGCAGATGGCACTGTGTGCTCATAGAAAAACAGCACAGGGTCTGAAGTGAAGCTCTACACTCTGGTGAGTGCAGTCTACCTTTTCACACTGGATTAAACATCTTTTTCTCTATTTAGGTACCTTGAATTTTTCTTTAAGAACCAAATACTGAACTGCTCTGCAAGGTCTTGCAACGTCAGAGACACACAAGTCCATGCAGAGACTGGAAAGCAGGGTCAGACTGGAACAGGAAAGCAGCAACAGCCACTCCTCTCCAAAATCCGGGAGGCTCCATGAGGTCCTGATCCTTTTAATGATGCCAGAGAAGCATGCCAAAGTATGAAACTACCTACATATGCAAGTGCCTCTCCAATGAAAAAGAGTGGATGACTCTGGCCATGGGGAGCCACTGGTGATGGTTAAATACGTCCCACACAGCACACAGGCTTCTGCTGAGCTTTTGCTGATGGTTAAGCCTCAGCTCCAACTGGTTCCTCCTGTGCTCTGGGATGCCTGGTTCACAGCTCTCTGCCACATTACCTGTGGCATTTACTTGCTTATCCTATTAGCTGCTGCACTCCATAGCAGTACAGTTGCCACAGTCCCAGGAGCCATAAAAGCAGGGCCCCAGTTCAGCAAATATCAGGTTCTTTTAAAGCCAGAGGAATAACAGAATGGTTTGGGCTGAAGGGACCTTAAAGATAATCTTGTTCCAACCCCCCTGACATGGGCAGGGACACCTTTCCCTAGAACAGGTTGCTCAAAGCTCCATCCAACTTGGTCTTGAACATTTCCAGGGACAAGGTGTCAACAAATACTCTGAGTAACCTGTTACAGTGCCCAGTCCTCACAGTAAAGAATTTTTTCCTAATATCTAACCTAAACCTGCAATCTTTCAGTTTAGAGCCTTTTTCCCTTGTCCTGCCCCTATCTGCTCTTGTCAAAAGTTTCTCTTCATCTTTCCGGTAGATGTTCACCAGCATTTGACATGAGAGCACAGAGGACAAATTGATGTCTCCTTTCCCACCTAACCAAGAGGCCCAGGCTGCAAGTGTCTCCAGCTGAGTCTGGAGGGAGTTTCCCTCTTGCCTTCCCTTCTACATATCAGAGAATCCAACGCAGGCAAATAAATGGGATGGCTAAGACAGCAGGGAGAGGGAGAAACCACGAAAGACAGTAGTGATCCAGGATGATCCTGAGAGATTAAGAAATTGCCTAGTGTACTCATAGATCCACCATTCTGGAAACTTTGGCTCAAACACCCTTGCTCAGCAATATAAATCCCACGACTCATTCAGGCATCCTCAGTGCCCACTGCACCCTGAAAACTGCATTTGTGATCCCACTCTGGACTCCAGGATCCCAGGTCTGCTGCCACCACTGACCTCCAGACTCCAGAAAGTGGCATTCATGTGGCCTTTGCCTACCTTACCCCAGCTTTTGTGAGCAAGGGGTGATAAGTGATTTGGGACAGAGCTGAAGAGGCACATGGAAGCCCAGGAGGGAAAAAGAGAAATGTGGGATAAGTGAAGACAGAACAAGAGCATAAGCAAAGAGACAGCTACACAGAAACATCAGGAACATCAGTACTTTCAGCTTCAAGGTGTAAGAATAGCAATTAGAAGATGATAAAAAAAAAGATCAAAAGAAGTACTTTCCTCCCACGCATAGTAGTGCTTCTCACAGACGCAGGATGAAGCTGGCAGAAAATAAAAATACAAAGATGGAAACAGAGCCAGTGTTTTCAGTAAACACCCAATGATGCAAAAGTTAATGCTAATACCAGTGTCACAGAACAGACAGGCTTTCTTGTAGATGATACCAGACACTTACACAGTGAGGATACTCACCTACATGTCTGCTTCTGCTGGAATGTTTCACCCAGGATTATGCTCTGAAGAAAAGGGGATCACCTGGACCACATCCAACTGGACTAATTATTGTGAGACCCTAAACTCTCCCTCACCCATAGTCTCCCTAAAACCTGTATCAACCTACACACTCCTTTCAGTGATCTCTGTGTCTTACAAGCCTTTGGCTCCTTTCCCACAGCCACTGCCACAGAGTTTGAAAGGAATGAGTCTGTATTCAACCTGGATCCTGCAGGGAGATCTTTTACATCAAGGATTCCCAAGATCCCACTGTTCAAGAGCCACTGTGGGTAACAGCAGCTCCTGACCCTGAGCCTAGCACACACACACACATACACACATACACGCTGAAAGTGGTGTTCAACAGCTGGGGCAGTGTTCATGTCCATTTTGGACCTTGTGCACCATTTGATGGTGCAACAGGAGCTCTTAGTTTATCTGAGTCTATTATTATTTAACTCACCAGGAGTTTATCCTGTGTTCCTACCCCTGTCTCACCCTGCCTCCCAAGCATTTTGGGAAAAAAGCCAGTCCCCCGTGCTTACACGTAGGTCACCCCTGCCTTTGTTACTGCCCTTGTACATGATTGTAATGCTCAGACCCGACCTCTCCACAAGGCTTTTCGAGTGCTGCCACTATTCAACCACCTGAAAAGCATTATTTTAAGGATACAGACCACGATGGCAGCACACCTCACTGCTGAAGCACAGAGTCTCCACTGCCTCTGGAAAATGGCTGCTTGGAGCTGGCTCCCAGCACCAGCATCCATCTGTTGACAAGCCCTGCTGAGCAACACACAATTCACGTCAGTGCAGAAGCTGCTGTGGGAGGACAAGGCTTGCACAGACACACTTTGACATTTGACGGCAAAATGTCAGAGCGACACGCGGCCATTTCCCAGCTCTCTCTCCAGTGCTCAGGCTGCAACATGCAGCTCTGCCCAGCTCTTTGGTTTCGGCACAGGCTCCCCGGGTGGACTGTGATTCACTGGCTGTCACAGATGCTGCAGCAGACGGATGTCCATTCTGCCTGCACCCACAGCCTGCTCCCAGCACAAGGCTCTGAGGTTCAGTATCACAGGTGGTATGCAGACAGATCCTGCTGGGAGACATCCTGATGGCTTCCCTAGGGACAGGCACGATGTTTTCTGCCCTAGATACTCCTTCTCTCTCCCTTGCAACACCTCTCTTCCTCCTGACTTAAGTATGCAGGGAGGTTGGCAATGACACTGCCAGTGCAAGGATTATTCAGTTCCCAACATCAGAGCATCCTCCCTGGTTTACCAACACTTGACTCTCCCTCCCTTATTCTGGAAGACTGTAGAAGGATCCTCCTTCTTCCTATTCAGGGTTTGCTAGGCTGGGATTGACACTGGGGAATAAAATGCAGCAAGCAGACTGGTTTCAGATTCTGCTGGCTTTGATCAGCTCTTTGTAAAGCCCTCATTCCCCTTTACAACGGGAAATTTCCAGATGGATAGGCAGTGTATCCAAACAATTTTTGCAAAATCAGTTCGTTATTCTTATCATTTACAGCACAAACCCACGTTGTGCTGAATCTTGCTTAATGCTACACATACAGCAACAAACACAGCATCCAGCATCGATCCCTGCCTGGAAAAGCATGTCATGGTAGCGCAAGGCAGGGAGGCATGCAGGGAGCATCACAACTCTGGATACTTCAGTACAACAGCTATTTTATTTTCAAATGTCAAAATTCTTGCTTTCTCCATCCTGACACCATCTGCTGCAACACAGGAGATATGGGTTGTTTATTCAGTGAGCTCTTTCTTGAGGGGCTAAGGAGAACATGAGAGCCATACCTTTCATCACCTGTGAGTGCTTCACTCCAGTCAAGGTAATATAAAGCAGAAAGGATGGCTTTTTGTGAGACATCTACATTTGGTGTGGAATTGCTCATGAACGATTGCAGCCCCATGTATATAAACAACAAAAACGCCTCAGTTGCAGTAAGCAAATCTCTAGGTAAACAGCAGGTGAGTGCTGAGCAACAAAGCCTGGTTCAGCACTGATCTGAGAGCTGCCTACCAAGTCATGTGAGTGCTTTAGAGAGGAGGCAGCATGCTGCAGGTAACAGGAGCATGCAGAATCCCTCAGGCTCTGCACTT
This sequence comes from Serilophus lunatus, assembly GCA_013399895.1. Lineage (NCBI taxonomy): Eukaryota > Metazoa > Chordata > Aves > Passeriformes > Eurylaimidae > Serilophus > Serilophus lunatus. Next base: position 1,190,330 of record VXBA01003015.1, on the reverse strand, counting down.
TTAAGTCCTTGCTGAGAATACATATAGGCTCTAAAATCCCTCTTCTGCCACACTTCAAAGACTGTGCATCTTCTGCTAATTCAAAGGTAGTCAGAACAGCTTCATGGCTTCTGGAGAACAAACTCCTGCTCTGCAACACTGCTGAAAAGATGTAGGAGCCATCAGAGCTAGCTCCAAACTGGTTCAATTAGAGGGGGCTGGTGTAAGCATCAGCCTTGCCTCCAAGGGCTGATAAGTTTGTTGTGGTGGCACACACCTCCACGCACACACTCCATCTGTTATGGCTTTGACCATGATTTTGGAGCTCTACTGCTGAATGCTTAACACTTCTCTCTCTGTGCTCAGTGCTGTCTGCTGCACAAAAGTGAGGCAATGGGGTTCAAAACACAGCAACAGAGCTTTACTCATAAAATGTAATGCAATATTGGAGGAGGCAGGCAGAGATGTAAGGAATAAATGTGATTTAAATGCGAAAAGACTGCACATAGAGCATGGAGGATGAAGAGGCAAGAGGAAGAACTGTTAGCTGGAGGCGATACTGGCTTTTTGGAGGATGGCTTTTCTGAACAGATTACTGTTTCTACAAAACTAGGTGCTTCATCTATGAAATTGAATGTCCAAAGGAAATCTTTAAGGGTTCTTGCTGCCTCTTTCTCTATGACTATGGTTTTGCTGTCATCAGCAACTTCCTCAGATGGACCAAGATTCATCATGTCACACAAGGGTAAAAGATAGAAAAACAAGGTTAAAAGTTGTGCATTCAATTTCATACAAGAAGCAGAAAAAAATTCTTTTGTATTGGAGCTGCTTGTTCTAAGGGCTGTTTCATGTGAATCTTTGACTCTTACAGCGCACTTGCATTAACATGTCTGAAGAAATCACACAAAACATGCACCAGGAGAAATGCTGGAAAAAGCAACGGTTTGTGCGATCTTGCAGACAAGGGCACAATACAGACATTTCCTCTTTGCTCCATGGGGAGAGATATATTCAGTTTACTCCCTGTATGTTTGCCTCCAGACGAAAAAGCCAGGAGACTAATCCAAACTGAAGGCTCTTCAAATAGTGTGTGGGATCTCAGGGCTCACTGTATCCAGCACCAGCCCTGCAGTTTGCCCCTGCACCAGCTCTGCTGCTCCAAAAGCTGCTAGAAAGTACTGAACCGTTTTGAAGAAAACCTCAACAGGAAAATTCCAGCAAACAGGAAGGCATTCAGTGAAGAGGATGGGATGAGAAGTACAGGGTGAGTGGCCTAGGGATAGGTCTGAACCATGGAGGTGAGTAAGCAGAAGGTGGATGTGAGGAAGCCTGTAAATTGCTGTAGGGTGGGACTAGTTAGTGGTATTTGTTTGTATGCTGGTTTATTTCTTGCCAGCTAACACATCTCTGTCAGATTCATGCCTTCATTAAATGCTTTATTAAATCATCTAGAGTGTTTAATGAAAGAAAAGGTGTAAAAGGAAATACTAGTTCCTTGACTCATCCTAAACCTGTAGCTCTTCTTCCCTGCTTCAAGAGCAGCTTGGTCTACATGGTCTCAAGGTGAATATTCCAGCACTTTATGTCTAAAGAAGGTTGCAGCAAGATAGAAAGACTAAATAATTCCTAAATTTCTGGCTCAGCTCATGTTGGTTCCTGTCCTGGTGCTGAGCAGTGATTCCTAAAAGGACCACTCCCCTTTTCTTTCAACAAAGAGGTGCTGCCTTGGCCAGGGCTTTATCCAGTGGTTTCCAGGACAGCCTGACTAAGCCCATGATCAATGTATCATTACGTCCCAGAACTATAAAGGATTATGATGCATTCCAAATGGAAACTGCAGCACGTGATGGTCAGTCACAGCTCTTGAGATCCTGTCAGCAAGGATCTGCAGAAGTCAGGGATGAGGGGCTTACCAGCAGAGACAAAAATAAGGAAAAGGTGTAGTATGTGTTTTCCTGCCAATGACATAACTAGCATGAGGCAGGTACTGCCTTCCAGCTAGAGGAGAGATGGCCCAGCTGCTCTCTGCATTTAGAGTTGCACAAGACATCAGAAATAGCTCAAGCAGCAGATCTATACCAGCTATCACAGGAGCCAGGACAATGACCAAAACAGTTTATCCCATTTTTGTGCTCCCTTGCTCCGTGACTCATCATCTGGCATGTGGCACTCGGCAAAAGCCATTTACAGGGAATGACTCACCGCAGCCACTGAGGTGATCTGGGATGGAACCTACTTCTCCTCCTCCTCCCCACCAGCCACTCTCTGCTCCAGCCCCCACCACATATGCTTCTAATTACTTCATGCAAATCTGCAGAGAAAAAAAAAAGGCTCTGATGTTTCTAGCTGTTCATATCACACAGAAATTGCGGCTGAATTAAACTGCAGACACAGTAAATCCTTTCTTATCACAGACACTCTAGCAGCAGCAGCAGGAGGAGGGGCTGCACTTGTATAACACCTTTCTGCCTGAGCACTCTGAAAGCTTACTGAAGATTTTACAAGAACAGAAATCACATCATTCCATTTTGAAACATGGGTCTCCCTGAGTGCTGAAGCCAGGCTTTTTCAGGGTCACCAAGCACTCAAGAACCCATGCAGAAAGAAAAAAATTCATGTAAGCATATGAAATTGCTGAGCACAATCAGTATCCGAAGATGCCAAGATTAACTCCTACCTAATTGCACAGCTTTCGCTGAGTGATCCTGACCCAGTGGGTGGCTTCCCTGCCCATGGCAGGGGGCTTAGAACTATATGATCTTTATGATCTCTTCCAACCCAAGCCATTGTATGATTCTATGATTTGTGAAAAATTAGGACTGTCAGCTGGCTGCCTCATGAACACGGTCCTTTTACAGATCTGCCCTTTTACAGGACCCTAGGAACCAGCAGCTGCAGCTGACTGGTGACAAACCCACAGCCAGCAGCTGTGGGTGAACCTTAGTCAAAGTCAGCAGAAATGTAGACTGGATGTTTTCCCACCAAATTCTATACGTGGGAGATGTAAGCCCAAACTCCTCCACCACAAGAACTACAGGAGGCAGGCAATGGAGTGTTCAGCTGAGGGAGTCAGGCATCAATCTCAGCTCAGCCTTAGAAATCAAAGCTGGCTCTCTCATCTGCGCCTACAGGCAGACAGGATGGCAAAACTGCCCCACAAGTCTATCACATGTCTACGTGCAATGGTAAAAAAGCAGCTGTTCTTGCTTGGGTATGCACAGCATGGATGAAGGCTCCTGATGCGACACCAAGAGGTGGAGACGGTACAGATGGTTCATATGAATGGAAATATTCTCAACAGCCCTTGAGATTTCAGGGCTTGCTGAAGATTTGTAGCATCCCTATAATTACTTTGGAAAGACCTCTGAAAGAGAGGTCACAAATCACTTCCACTGGACTTTCTTCCCTAACATTTACTGGAATCTGGCTTCAGGCAACTTAGTGTTGCTCAGACCATTAAAAGGAGATGGCCTGCTTATCTAAAGCTTATGGAAGGATAATTTCAGAAGCAAGTTTCATCTGCACAAAAAAAAAAAAAAGCACATGAGGACAGCTCTATGTCAAGGAGTCCCCTACCACTTTCATGACTTGGGGAAAAGAACAAGCTAAGTCCTAAAATGGATGAAGATTGTCTGTCTTCACAGTGAATAAGATCTCACTGCAGTACAGGTCAGAACATCCACACAGACTCTAGACAATCCATGGATGCGTATCTCCCCTATTGCTTCCTCTCCAAGAGAATTAAAACTGGCATTGCATTTTTGTCCAGATCATGCATTGCAGGAATTACAGCTGCAAACCAATCCCAAACCCTCACTGCAGGGAAGAAGTGTCAGTGACCACTTGAGAAAGCCTGACAAATAAAGAGTTCAGTCTTAAGATAACTCAATTAAAGAGGCTGTAAAACGATGTTTACTGTCTGCTCAACCCAGAGCACCACATACGTAGGAACGACACAAACGTTTCTGGGATGGCAGATTACAGATGTACATCCTCGTGCAGCAATTTAGCAAAAGCAGAAGAGACAGCAAAGGAGGCTATGGGAGAGTGAAGTAAAACCATAGCCAGACCAAGTTCTTGAAATAACAAAAGTATCATCCCAAAAGCCACTGTATAAAACCAGCTAGAGATGTCAAAAAGCTCCAGCAGGATTATTTTCTGACTGGAACACAGCAGTGGTGCAATGGTTTGCTACCACAACTGGATAACCACATTCCAGTGAATAGGAGAAGCAATGAAGTTAGGGCATTGCCTAGGAGTGACTGACATCAGTTCTTCTGCTAAAGACCCAGAATGCCTGCATCTGCAGAGCTGTATTAAATGTTGCAGTCCTACATGGAATTTAATACACGCCACAAGCAAACAAATCAGGAGCTCCAAAATCAGGCACAAACAGAACACATCCCAGCGGCAGCCTGATTTCACTCCATGTTCTTCTTCACTGTGCACATCTAAATGGTTTTTAATCAGCAGCTGTGTCCAACAGCTGACTCCTGCTAAGACTGCAGAAGACATTAACCCTTTCTTGCCCTAGGTTGTTCTGCTGAGATCAGAGGCAACACCTGGATACACAGGAAGACATTTTCTGTGTCCCCAAAGCAGGAATACACAATAAGCAATTCCATGGTCTGGTGGCTTGCAGCTCCCTGATTTGGGGAAGATAGCACTGTAGAAAGCAAAAAGGCTGCCCAATAAAGGCAGCATTTGATGAGACTAATGCATCAGATGTATCCTGCCTTCTGAAGGACATCAAGACCACACATAATTATACATTAATTCATAAATATAAATATATAAAATAATAACAGATACTCTACTGTTTTTAGAGCACAGCCTGGATTTTACAATCCCTTGAGGGTAGCTGGAGGAAAAGATCTATATCACACAAATTTGAAAATGGAAATTGCCTGATTATTATTAAGACCCTTTTTTGGCCAGGTCCATGAATAAACAGGTCCTCTGCAATCCTGTCTGAATATCACCTCAGCAGAGTTCAATGTGGTTAAAAACAAACAAGGCAGAATGATTCCCAGCATGGTGAGACAATGATATGATATAATATGATATGAGAACAAATCCTGGGACCATAGTGGAACTACCCAATCACAAGTAGTCTCTTCAAATGGGTATAATTTACATTGCAAAGCAGGTTTCATAACCTGCCCATTGAAAGTTAGGAGACTAGACAATCATCCCTCAGAGTTCTTCTTTTTTTTTTTTTTTTAATTAATTCTTGCAAATTTTAGGGCTTGTAACTTCCTGAACTGTGCATTCCACACCAAACTACATGCCATAACAGTAGTTATCTGTCCTTTTGAACATATAGGTGTTTAACTTCATTGCTTGTCCTTGGGCTAGGGCAGGGAGAAAACCGTATTTCCTATTCCATTTGCCAACCCTCAATCCCAAGATTTTCATTCTGCTCAGGTGTATTCTCAGATCCTTGGTCCAGTTACCAACCTCTCTCCCAAGTGAAAACCCCTCACAGGTTTGTATGTTTGCATGGCTGGTGGCAGGGCAGAACTCAAGAGGATCTGGATAAAACCACAACATCAGTTTATGTAACAGAGTATTTTCCATGCAACAGAAATACCAAAAGGCAAGCCAGAACCTTAATAAAATACTTACGAAGCAGAGTAGGCACTCCTAATGATTATACATACTTTTCTTTTGAGAGGGAAATGTATCCCTTGTAGGGGTTGGCAACCCAAACCAAAGTCAGTTTGTAAAGTTCTATTCAGGACAGTTTATTTTAGGATATCACTTCACAAGACAGCTCATGTGCTAATTAGGCTTGGAATGACTGGGCTCAACGGAGCATTAAGGGTCTAACTAAATCTGATAACCCTGGATTAACCAAGGTCTTCTGCTAAGGATGTTGGGCTGCAGAGTACACACAGACCTATTTATTATGGAAAAAAGGAGGGCAAATAGGGATGATCTTTGACTCTGTATTGAGAGCCCCAGAAGACCTACCAAATATACTGAAGGGATGACCAGGTTGAATGGGGTTTTGGGTTTTGAGCAACCCGGTCTAGTGGAAGGTGTCCCTGCCCATGCAAGAGGGATTGGAAGGAGACTGGAACTTTAAGGACCTTTCTGACATAAACCACTCTATGATTCTATGAGCAGTCTGCTTTTAATCACTTCAAGGGCGTTTAAGAGAACTGAGGAGATCTCTTAAGACTGCAGGCTCCCTGACCCTCACAACTAGGACACACTCACATTTTGACACCTTCTTTCTTGAAGCTATTGCGTTCTTTCTGCACTACAAGTCTCAGAAAAAAACGAGTAGCTGAACCATGGTGAAGAAACATTGCCTCTCCTAAGCCCTTGCACAGAGATGGGCCTCAAAAACCCACAAGGTTTTAAAACTCTGGAACTTCTGAACACGTACTATAAATACACTGGGAAGTCTTATTCACACAAATGCCAAGCCATTTGGGAATACTGCTGAGCTTTGAAGTTTGAAAGCAAGATTCATGGACTAATTAATCAGAGTATGTGAAAATTATTCATATTATCAGTTTCAAAAAATCCTCCCTAATTTCCAGGAGTAATTCCATGTTATAATCAGAGCACCTCATAATTGTTATTGTTTTTCTCTAGATCATTCATTATTTCATATCACAAACCCTTTAGTTTCCCATTTATCACAAGTAATTCCCATTTCTTCAGTCTCTCCACTTACGAGAGTTTTCCAGGTCCTTGTGCAGTTTCCTGGGCAGCTCCTCAATTCCCTCCAATTACTCATTCATGCTTCTGAGCTGGCGTGACCAATTACACACAGTTTCCTAACTGACAGTGGGATGTCCCCTGCTTTCTGTGTCAACATTAGAAGCCACTGTACCACAATTTTCCATTCCATTTCTTATGTACCTTAATGCCCATATGTACATGTTCACCAGGTAAAGTCACTCATAATCAGCGTGACAACCAGTTGCTTTTTGCACTTTAATGAGTTGGAATCAATATAATCAGTTTAATGAGTTGAACCTGACAAAGTGTACTTATACACACTTATGTAACTTAGCATCAAGCTAAAAAAATTCAAGACTAATACCAAGACTAGCCTAGAAAAAAACAGGGGATTTTCTTCCATATCCATTCTCTGAGGAAAAGAGTTTATTTTCTCTGTCTGTGGAGTGTGGTTTTTGGGGGTTTACTCTCTCCAATTGAACAGATTTTTGGCGTAGGTTTGTGGAAGAGGTTTCCCATCTCTCCATGCAATTTCTCTTTGAGGTTCCCCAAGAAACAAGAGGGTCCTCAAAATCTTACTAAGGTCTGGGCTGAAGGATATATTTCCATGGTGAATTAGCCTCATTAAATCAGTGAGGTCTGGTAGCTTGCCACCCTTGAAAGAAGATTCCTCTTTCATTTTGATGGGAAAGACAAGAGATTGTGGTTTTTCTTTTCAACCTCATGCCAAGGCGAAAGCAGACAACGAGGCACTGGACCAAAGTACTGGCTGTCAGATGTGCTATGGTACAGAGAGGAATCACTCTTTTGTGCCTCTGGGACAAATACAAAAGCATTGTTTCAGTTTCGAGTATTTCTCTATCCTGGGGAACCAAATCATGTCAGCAGCACAAAGCCTGGGAGAGGCTAGGGTTATGGAAATATTTTATGGGGTCTCTGAAGCTTGTGTAAAGTCACCAAGAGAAGCACATATAACAGAAACCCCAGTGAACTGACAATGACTCTCAGTATCTTAACAAGCTATGGCCAAACATAAACTGAGTGGCATGTGGCTGGAGCATTGCCACCTTTGTGCATTAGCCACCCTTGTGCTTGTCAGTGCCATGGCACACCCATTTTCTTGCAGTTTCTCCTCTCCTCCTCTCCCTACTGCCCAGGGTCTAGGGACTTCTAGGGATGTCTGTGGCCCCCCTGTGCTCCACACTGCCATACCTTTCCTCTGACCCAGTCCTCCCTCAAAAACAGCCACTCTGAGAAGCACATGGGAACAAACAGGCTGCCAGGCTTGCTGGAATAAGCAGTCACCACCTTCAGAGTTCTTTATAAATACAGTAATTATAAATAGCAAGTTCCTGTGGAAATGAAAATGAGGCATATGACAAGGAGCTGAAGGCAGAAGGAGACATCTGGGTAGGAATGATGCTCTCCTCAATGCCATTTCAAGCACTATGACCTGCAGCTGGAGGACAAGTCTCAGCAGTAGGTTAAGTTAGATGTCACTGACTGTGGGCAAGTGAGAACATGCTGTTGCTAGTGGAAAATGGGGAAGTGCAGATGCATGGGGAAATCCTCTTGCCGATTTTCTGAAGAGTCAAGCTACAATCAGTGCTCACGGTAAGCCACACTTGGGCAAGAAACCCCTTAGAAGCCACTACAACAAGGTATCAATCATTACAACAAACTAGGCAAAGCCAAGGAACCAAAAGCCAACAGTACCTTGGGACCAGAGATATGAATTATTTATTCCTCCCACTGGATATTCTCTTATGTGGGCTTATTCTGCCACCTGAGTTACTGGAAAAGGTTGGAGGGTAGGATTACAGGGAAAAATTCTGTATAAGCAGACACTGTAATGAACCTCACTACCAAGAACAGAAAATTGCACCAGCACAACCACCCAGACAGGTCATTGTCTTTGCTAAGAAGCTGTGAGTGCAGCTATGCTATCTGATCTCACACAGAAGTCACATGACAATGAAGCCTGAGGCATACATCCCTGCTCTTCACTATGGGAACCACAGAGGTGGACCAAAAGAAGGCAGCCTGCTAAACAATTCAGATGAATTGGACATATAGACAAAAGGAGGCTAAGTAACCACGTGGTTGGTTCTGCACTAATGCATGCGGAGCAGAATGGAGAGGAGACTGCCCACAGAAAGCATTTAGGTCATGCTCTTCCAGAAGCAATGGCAGCTGGTGCAAGTTCATAGAGAATAAAGTGAAGTTCTGGAGTTAAACTGATGAAATTAATATAACTGTGTAGGGAGCAAGAACTCCAGTTTGAGATAACAGTGGGTCTGAGGCAAGTATCAGGTCAAAACCTGCTGTGCATTTGCCAAGGCTATAATTTAGTAATTTTTCCCCTGTAACTCTCAGAGCAGAAAGTCTCCTCTTGCCAGAAGGAACTGCTAGGTCTCATCACTCTGAGCTATCTGTGCCACTGTCCCCAAAAGCACAACAACAGGGCAGTGACATGTGCTTTCTGCTTCCAGAAAGCATTTTGTGCAAGAGCAAAGAGAGGTAGTTTGGTTGTTGAGCCAGCTTCCTATCACTTGCCAACAGTCAGCAGCATTGCTGCCATCACTCAAATATTTATTACTTACCACTTGAAGTTACTGCCAGCCCCACATCCTCAGCACTGCACAAAGACCAACATATGGTTTCTCTCCCCAGAGTCCAAACTCAGAGGTTGAGCCTGAGCCAGAAGTTGCCATCACCTACATTACAGCCTATGTTACAGCTCTGCCTTCTGCCTCCCTCCCATTTACAGCAGTTAACAACCCCAGTGGGTTTTGTTTCAGCTTTTTTCCCCACTATCTGCTGATACAGACACCAGCAGCCTTGCCCAGTAAAAAATAATTGCATGTGTCGGATGGATAGAAAAAAACCCTGTATACATGACCCCGAGGCTGCAACACAAATGGGAGGAAGAGCTGGTGGGCAAGGCTGCTTTTGTGCTCATCTTAACAGGTATGTCCTTGCTTTGACCCACTTCTTTCAGAAAATGAACATTAAAATCATTTTCATCAAGAGAGAAAACTGGAGCAGAATCAGGAACCAGAGGTATTTTGAAAGCCCATTTCTTCCTCTTTGGAGAGTAACCAACTTTCAGATGGGCGTGAGGGCATGCAGGGAACCTGCTCAGCAGATAACATGACAAATCCCTGCTAAGGCTCGTTACTAACAGAGCTGTCATTGATCATTGCTGTGGATTTCACCCCCTGCCAGCCAACCTCCCCAAGCTTCTTCAAGCATTATCCTGCAGCCTCTCCCACAGCTCTGGAATGTGGTGCTCTTCTGGTTCTTTTAGGCTTCTGGACTGAACAGGCAAAAGGACTTTCTCCACTTCAGAACTCTCCCCACGAAACAGCTCAGGTAGAAGGCAAGTAAGGTTTCCCACTACCCATCAGATTTCAATGGTTTCCACCAGGCTGGGGACAAAAAGCTTGTTGTCCAGTATTGTCCTGTGATTCCACAGCTGACAGGGAGGTTTCTCCATCTCTGATCCTCCGCCTCTCACCAGCCACACAGATCTCCACGTCTCTCACTTTGGATTTGCTTTTCTTGGGTTCAGCCATCAGAACTGTGCCTACTGAGATGAATTTCCACCCAGCACTCATGCTACAGAAGTGGGTTTAGATTGAACATCTCAAGCTGACCCAGTTTATATTAAACAGACTAGTAAAAAGCAAACAGATCTGTAATGAAACATATTTAATTTTTAAAGAGCAGATCTCCACTGTTGTCAGGGAAAAGAGTTATAATTCCCACAAGAACAAAGAGCTTGGAGAAGTACTGCAGAAAAGACTTCGAATGTACATCACAAGTGAAAAAAAAATCTCCATTCACTAAGAAAGGTGAGGAGATTAGAATATAAAGGCTCCTGATCAACCTGAATGAGTAATTATACCAAGAAAGATATTAGAGGTAAGTAAAATAGTGTCTTTGGGGCTGTTTTGGCATGAAGAAGAATATTGAAGCTGTGGCAATGACAGGTTAGATAATACAGGGTAAAGAAGGTGCAGAAAAAGGAAATGAGCTTTTGAGTGGAAACAAATTCAAGAAGATGAACATCTTCAAGTCAGAAGGACAAGATATTCTTGATCCCAGAACAATGAAAGAATAGTTGCATGATCGCAGCTGGCAACAGGACTTTTGATAAAAATACCCATTAGAAAAGAGAGGAAGAAGGTGAAACCATGTGGCTGACAAATATTAAACGTGAAGTCTGTACCTGTCCTGCAAGGAGAAGGAAAGTGACCCACGTTAGATTTATCAACGTGCCCTTAGTATTACATAAGGCTTTCAGGAAACACTGGAAAAGAAAAATAAGTCTAGGTAATAAATTACGAACATGACAAAGTAGAATAAGAGGTTACAAAAGGCAAACTACTGGTTTATCATAACAGAGTGAAATCTTGACTTACCAGGAACATCAGACTGGAAGAAAATGAAGATGTCTGGGACAGAGAATCCATTCTTTGTTCTCATAGCCTTAGACACCTGAAGAGGTGGCAGTGGAGCTGCGGACAGGCCATTCCTGAGTTCATGATATATTCTTGTGGGCCACCTACAATTTCTGCATTGCAGGTTCAGGTTCTTTCTATGTAGACATCCAGATGTACTTTATCTCCATCATCTGCATCGATGCAGTGAGGAAGACACACAGCAGCAACTATACATCCCTCCCTCAAATCATTTCGGTCAGCTCTAGTCACCACAAGTTCTGGCCCATCCTTTAAGAATCTCAAGGCAGAGATTATCTGTGCACTCTCACTGCTTAACAGATGTTCTTGTAAGTGGTACCTACTAGAGAGGCACAGCTTGTATGTCCTGGGAAACATTCCCACCCCACACAGCGAAGAAGGCTGCATCATATTATTTTTTATTGCTTTAGGCAAGCATTGTACACACAAACCAGACACAATTTTTCTTCCATATGCTGATACAAGTATGTGTATCCTTCATTCTCTGCACATCCTGTCCTGCAGCCCATGATGCACCACACAGAGTTGTGCTGTTGTTACCCACTACCAATGCCTCATAGGACCCTGCTCTGCAGCAGCACCACAAACCCCGTCTGGTGCACATCTACAGGAGATACCCCACCCTCTACTTCCATCAGCCTGAAAAGGACGGATACCTGGAGACACAGAGAGGTTTCCCAGGTCCAAAAGCAAGATTAGGATGAGAAGGAGTTGCAATTCAGGAAGCCCTATGGTGCTTCCAGGATGTTATTGCCAATCTGCAAGAAGACTGCACTTTGGTCTCTGATTTTGGTGGAAGACCTCTCCTTCCCATCTGGCATCCTGCATTGAAACTCTGGGTTTATCTCTATAGCCAGGTGTAAAGGCCATGGGAACCTTGCCACTCCATAGGGACGGAGAAGGAGCAACCAACTGCAGCAGCAAAATGGTTCCTCTGGAAAACCACTGCAGAAAAGGCTGTGCTGAGGATCACTCCCACCTCCACAAACCCCTTGGGGCTGCATATAGCACTGATCATTTTGGGGAACACAGTGAGGGGCTAGAAAATGACAACAGAAACAACACATTTACATTTCTTGACAATGACAACCCCGAATTTGCCCACTATGTGCTTTATTGCTGGTCTCTGACCCTAAACCTCTGTTACTCTGCAAAGCCCCTCTCCACTGTTCCTCTATAGCTCTATGAAATATTTACCATTTTATCTACATTTTCCCTACCATGCTATTGCTCCTGATAGGCCTAAAAATGCTTTATCTGAATTATTCTTGGATCACTGGCAAATGGGAGGAAGTTTTTGTGAATAGGTAGGACCTGCCCAGCTCCCTCTTTAGCAGCACCGGTATAAAAGGCTGTAGGTGTTTAGAGGTAAAGAAGTAGATCTCTACTTCCCCCACACTGCATACACCTTTATGACATCCATCAATCCACACCTTGTATGAGATATTCCTCAACAGACACTGTCAATGTGACTCCCATTTACTCCACATTCCCCACAAACACCTGCAATTGCAACCCCACAAGCTCAGCATCCTCTATAAACCAGAAAGACTGAATTTGCTTTTTCATTATCTCCTTTGTTACAACATCTCCATTTGCACATTCCCCTACAGCCATGCCATTTTAGCAGATATACCAAAATGTCGTTCTTTTATACCATCACATTATTGTTCTTGCTGTCATCCTGAATACTGCCTCTCCAGCATCTCTATTCCTATCCTACATACATTCTGTTCAAGCCCTTCTCCCACTTGCAGAGGCAATTTGATGGAAGGATTTGTGCAGAGGGTGGGGGAGGGAAGAAGAAGGCAGGCAGGGAGGGAAAAGAAGGATTTGGCTATAACAAGACCGTGTAATTAAGCTCTAGTAACTGGTACCAAGCCTGAAACCCTCATTTCAGTAATTAAAAGCAGTAATTCCGCCATTCCTAGATAACCTTTCTCATCCGATCTGTGAAAAGAGGCAGGGCGAAAGCATCCATTTACACAGCCAGCACAGACACACCCTGGCAACACAAAGGACTCCAGCCTGCACAGAGACCATGTATATCCTAGCAGCAGAGCAAGGTTTTACATGCCATGGTATTTTATCCTAATGCCTTTTGAACAAGTGATTTATCTGTATTCAGGGGAAAAAAAAGAAGCAGGATAAAAAAAAATGAAAAAAAAATCCAAAAGTCACACTGGCAGCAACCTTTCCTCTGTCTGAGTCTTTTGTCTCTGGCTTTTCATGGAAGCGCTGTCTGTCAAAACAGCTTTTTAGCTGCACAGTAGCATCACCGCCAGGGATGCAGGGAGAGCATGGTAGCTGGCAGGACCACAACAATCCGTGTGGGCTTGGCTGTCATGGCAGGCACAATGGAGAGCTGTGCACCAGCACTGTCGGGGCGAAGCACGGCTCGCCCCTGCACAACCAGCCCCGGACGTGACAACTGCTATTTCACAGCTACAATGGACAAACACACATTCTGCACAGCAGCACCAGCCTCCTCGCTCACTCACATCCATTATAATCATAGCAGCTCCAAAGCAACGCAGCCTCTGAAGAGACAAAGCAATCCTAAAATCCTTAAGCTTCACCGGGTAGCTGGCATCCTCTATGAAAACAAACCAGCCACTGTGCAGGACAATGAACAGTCTCAAAACCAAGAGCACAACTAACGCCCCACCCCAATCATTTCTCCATCTCACCTTTCCACAGAGCCTTCGTTCCGTCTCCTGTCAGTGAATACACTCTGCTCCGGCACTGCTGAGCACTCAGTTTCCAGAAGGCTCTGTGCTCTCTCACCAGGATGCTGTGGGAAACACAGAGTCAATTTTTTTTTTATTTTTTTTTTTATTTCACAGCTGCATCCCTGGCAATGCAGAGGGTCTGCGCAATCACATCTCCAATGCTCCTGCTGCTGCTGTGACGTTGCTGCGTGTGAAGGAACAAGCATGCCCACAGCACCGCCACTCCAGCTTGCAATCAGTCCCTGTGGAACCTCAGACAAGGCAGGGGATGGGAGGGAGCAGGAAAGGAGAGGAGGGGAGGTGAGTCGAGCTGGATGATGGAGGATTGATTCCTAAAGGAACTAGGAAATCAGGAAGGCAGCGTGAGGAGAAATAAATAAACTGAAGCTTGTGCCATAAAATAGAGCTGCGGCATCTTATTCTGTGATGAGCTTGTATTTCAGATGCTGTGTGCTCGCAAACTGTCTGATCTCTTGCTCTGGCTTTACAAAGGAAAGCAAAAGGGGCTGGAATGTTATGTTCCTACTGTTGATAATCACAGCTAGAACCCTTGGAGATAAAATGGCAGTCTGCAAAGCAACATGCAGGAGGAGGAGGAAGATGGGAAGACTGCAAGAAGCTTCTTGAAGCTTCTTTAATTTCTGTACTGCCTTGCTCTAAAGAGCTTCATCAACAGTACCAACACAGTGTCCCTGAAATGCAGCCACCTCAGGAGCAAGATGCAACCACCAGCACTTCCCCCAGTGCCAAACCTACCTGGCAGGGGCAGGATGTTGCAGTCCCTGCTCTCATAGGAGACATCAAATCAAGATCCCACCAACTATTAGCTGCAGACCATGATTAAAATGCTGCCCATGACCTGGGCTAAACCCCAGCATCTCCAGCAACCCACAGCAGATCTTTCTTCCTAGAACAGGGGGTCACAACCTCCAAAGTTGAACCTCCTCCACAGGCGGAGCAGTGCATGTCCTGACAGGACATCGGTAGCTTCAGCAAGGGACATATATGGCTAGTTCTGGTTTTCTATCCGTTGAGGTATGATCACAAACCCCAGAAACTCAGCTGTGCTCCTGGCTGTGCCAGGGGAGGTTTTTCTCGCACGGAAGCAGCATCCATCCTGGAGGGATCACTCACATTACTGCCCTTTGCCATCCAGCCCTTGCCTATAGACCCACACTGAACCAAGCAGAGCTGAGAGACTGGAGCACCTATGCTGGAAAAAGCAATCCCTATGAACTCAAACCAAATCCCATCTCCTAAACTAAGGCTCCATGGAAAGTAAGCAGGTAAGTCAGAGAAGGGGCAAAAATGTCACACAGACACAAAGTTCAAAGAAATTAAGAACTGCCACACAGCTAAGTACTTTTTGCTTTATGCCCTGATGCACCCAAACCAGCAGCCAAGTAACACAAATACAATAGCCCAGACAGCATAACACTTTTCAGAAGCTTCTGCCTTCGGAGAGGTCAACACAAAAACCTATGTCAGAAAAATGTTAGACTTATTACTGGAAGTGGCTGTCAATTGTCTCAGATCCCACAACACTATAAACTTTTACAGTATCTCTTCAGGTAACATTTAAATCAGATTTCTGACTAAAAATCCAGGGTGGCTCCCACCAAGGACTTCAGAGGCAGAAGTCCAGGATTCCCCCTTGGTGCAAAGAGACTCCTCTGCAAGAAAAGAGAAAGGGCCTTGGGATGGCTGTGAGCTGTGCAGCCTGTTTGCAATGCACTGGAGCCAACATCACAGATGCAGCAGCTCTGCTACTCACCTCCAAAGCACAGGGAACAATTCCCCAACCAGTTCCAGAGCTCAGGCTCCACAGGTCCTTCTCAAGAGGCCAATTTATCTGCCTCATCAGTGGTAATTCATGCTCCCCAGCCCACTGCCTGCCTTTCCTCGGATGGCCGGGACCTACACCACCACCTGGTCCTGTTCCAGCAGCAGGCAGGCACAAGGCACAGAGGGGATACAGGAGTGAGGGACGTACCTCCAAGCCCGGCCATTACAGCAAGCAGAAAGCTAGTCCTGGCAGGTTCTGCTCCATCCGAGCTGCAGTAAATGAAACTATTTACTGTGCCCCCATTAGTGTGCAGCTCCAGGACCCCCGTATGGCCAGTCCCATTGTACTGTCAGTGTTAATTAAGGCAGGCTCAAGCAGACATCTCCGGCCCCTTCAGCTGAGACAGGGAGAAGCAGTGAGGAAGGAGACAGAGAGTTTCAGCTGTGGAGCTCTGTGCAGAACAAGGAGCATTTGTTACCCAGGAGACCCGTTCCCACAGCAGAGAGGAGAATGGAAACTATTTCAGTGCCCTCCCTAGTCCTCCACAAGCATTGCCAATGCTGACGCCAGGAGGTATAAATGCTGGCAGGCTGAGTGCTTGCCTCCATCCCTGTGTCTGCCACAGGACACTGGCATTAACCAATTCACTGACAGCAATGGCTGCCTTGTGCAGCACACACACCCCCTCACACACCCACACCCCTCAGAGGAGATGGAGTCGGGAAGATGCTTTGTTAAAAACAAGACAGAGCATTGCAGGACACAAGGGGCTCTCTGAGAAATATTCCTATTCACATATCTGTTCCCAACACGAACATCTGCATCCTCCTCCCCAAAACATGTTCTGCATGTTCCCCGAACCCCAAACTCACATGGCCTCGCCCCTCTGCAGCACACATCCCTTTGCCGCATCTCCCTCAAGGATCTGCCTCTCTCAGCAACAGCAGTAAGAACTGATGGCCTGTCCCAGAGCTTTACAGGTAGCAGGAAATCTCAGGCACTAATGAGGAAGAACAAAGCTCTTTCTTCAGGACTGTCTTCTAGGAGATGATTTCTCTTTGATCACAGAGATGAGTCCGTGTGAGAAGGGGAGCGTGGCTGATTCCACAGCCTCATGCAAGAAGCAAGCAGAGATACTGCAGGCTGGTGACTGTGCTCCTTGGAGAAGGAAGGTGATGGAGAGAGAGGTGTCAGGACATGCCCGCCCCTACAGTAACAGGGGTTCCAGCCTCGTTTGATCTAGGCAGGCAGGGATTGTGCTTCCCACAGACCCCAGAATGCTGGGATGTAACTTGGCTGGAGAAAATTCCTTATCAAGCAATTCACAGTCATATTATCCACAAGCATTCCAAGTGTCAGGCACGGTTTTAACCATCTTGCCTCCTTACCCCTTGCTCCAGGGCTATGAGAACTGAATGCACAACACAATTTCTCATCTGTGAATTCCAGTAAGGCAGCATATCCTGCTCCCAGTCCGGGGCTGCAGCAAAATTTACCCCTTTAGGGGAGCCCCAGGTGCTGCACTCAACTAGACATGAGTCATATGCATACCTGGAGTACTTGCTGACAACAACTAGGATACAAATAGATCAACTAGGTGGAAAAACACATTTGTTTCTTGGTCTCAGGCTGCTTTCTACATATACCATGCAGAAATTAGCTGCTAAGGTCAGCATATGCCCGCATAAAAGAAGGAAGAACTCTTTCCACTTTTGCTTCAATTGTGCAGCATAATCATTCACCAGTTAGCCTAGTCTCCCACCTATTTGCAGCAAAGCTGCTCCAGTGATGCACAGCTCATAGCTGCTGACTCCAGCTCACAGCTATACCCCATCAAGGGGAGCTGCCTGTCATCTCCTCTTAAGGATGGGTATTTTAACCAAGCCCTCATAACCTTCAGTGTGCCCATGCCTCTCAAGGAAACAGAAAGTGCTACAAACAACAGCAAGCTCTCCACCACAGCAGACAATCTTTATCTTGCTATCTGCAGGTTCAACAGCGAGAATGTGCCTAGGAAGCAGATTTCTGGCCCATCATGACCTCATCTGTAGCACAGATGCAGCGACATCTTCACTCTTTCTCATGTGCTAGACTACTCGTCAGCAAGGTGAAAACAGCTCAGTGCCTTCCCACCTTTCTCACTCATTGCTCATGGTGGAAATCTAAATTTCCAAGACAGGGCAACCCCATCCATCACCACTGAGGCTGTTTTGGAAATGCCAGAGAGAGGGATGGTGGCCAGAGTTGAACTAACAGCACGGGCCTGCTCAACTGGAGCAAGGGGGACCAGAATACAGAAGCCAAGGGGAAAGCAGGACATGATGAAACTTTATAAAAATCCTCCTAAAGGAAAACCAAAACAATTCCCCATTCTTACAGATCCTGTGCTTCAAGGTCAAACAGCATCTCTCTGACACAGAGAGATCGATACAGGCTGATTGTTACCAGCACACACTTGACATCTTTTCTATTCAGTGATAACAAATACAGAAGCTTTTGAACAAGGGGTCAAAAATGCAACTAGATTGAGAAAAGCACATGTTAGCATAGTAGAAATGCCTGCCCTTTGCCCTCACATTTCCCCGTGGGGATCACTAAGCAATCCCCACTGAGCCTGCTTTCCAAGGGGATCTGAGGACAGAGGTACTGGAATCTGTGAGGTTATGCTGGTCACAGACACATTCACCGTGTCAGGATTCACTAGCCCTTCATGATGACTTTGTGTCCCAGTGAGTCCTCCCCACTGCCCAGAACAGCAGTACTGATTTCTTCAGGTTTAGCAACCCAAGGCAGGAGACACACTTTCAAATGAGAAAATGGCTTCAGAAGAGAAAGTTGTTACTGTTTTTTGAAAAACGTTGGCCATTTCTTGTTGCTTGCTAGCTGTCTTCTAACAGAATTAATTCCCCAAGTTCACTCCTCTGATGTTTAAGAACATTCTCTGAATTTCCAGCTTATCTTTATCCATGCACAGCTCACCCCTATTCACTCATGTTCCAAAAATGAGCTTTAACGTCAGCATTTATCCAGTCAGTGTTTAAACTTATATCATCTGAGTTCTCTAATCACTTCACATTAGGTAGGCTCTCCAGTTCTTTGATCGTACCCATATTCCTTGTATGGACCTGACCCAGTTTGCACACAGCCTTCAGAGAGTGACTGAAAATGTACACAATCTTCCAAACAAGGTCTCCTATGCCTTAATACACTAAAATTTCTCCATCTCAGCTACCAATGTTTTGTCCAATGTGTCACACTGGATGACATTTACCTTTCTTGTGGCCACACCACGCTCGTCACTCACAGTTATCCTACACATCACTTTGAGCCCCTGAGTTTTCTCCCTCATCGCTCCCCAAAGAGCTCCAACCCAGAGTTGAACTTTTTACTTGTTTCTCATGCACACAACCATGCAAGTTTGAACTATCCAGTTCCCATTTGTATTACTGTTTAAGAACATCCCAAATTTTCTTGTTGAGTAACACTGAACTGCCTCTGATGATGCTTCCTAGCTGTGTGTGTTTAGGAAACACAACTAGTGAAGTCCTACTTTTTAATGCTCAGAGCATTATTTGATAGCTCCTTTTTCAAGGCTAATCTCCACTAACAACTTCCCTTCACACCAGTCGTTCCTCTTTCAACGTTCCTGTTATCTTCCTCTAGTCTCCTTACTGCTTCTTAGTTCTCAGAGGGCTCTGTGGATGGAGGAAACGCACATGGATTCAAGGGGAGGCATGAGGTTACTAAACAGATAAAAAACTAGCAACTCATTTGGGAAAAAAAGGAACAGGATATGACACTTGCTTGTCCTGCTGCCTCCTCCTCACTCTCTACCCGCAAACACTTCTAGAAAAATCATACTGGGCAAGGTGGTTTTTTTATCCCAATCACTATCTGGATTTCCAATTTCCAGTACTGAGGTCAAATCCTTCCCATTGCTAGCACTGATGCTTCACTGCCCAGGAACAGAGGCCCTCACAAGCTCCATAAAAAGTCATAACTACTAGATAGGGCTAGTGCTGGCACAGCGCCCCACAGGGCTGGGCTGAGTTCCACATAACTCTACATTACTGAGACATCTATAGGAAAAACAAATCCTGCCCACAATCAGCTGTCTGTCCCTATTACCTTCCAGCCCAGGATTCCAGTGTGTTTGTACCCCAGAGAGACTAGGGCAACAGGGAGATCTGAATCACTTGGAATTCTGTGAGAAAGGGAGAGAAATGACCATACAACCCAACCCTTAGTGGCCATCTTTTACTCCTCATACATAGTACTGCCCAAGCAAGAGAAAAAAGAAATAGCTGAATATTTCTAGGCAGAGGGAAATTAGGACACAAACAGCAGAGAAGCTCCTGAATCATGTCTGAAGGCTCAGCTTCAATCTGATAAACCAAACTCATAAAGCTGTACAAAATTCTTCAATTAAAGCAAGGCCTGCACATAATTGATCCAGCCTGAGGTTTCAGTGTTTAAAGCAGGAACTAAGCTGTAAGAGCTACCCTGTTTCTTCAAGCACTCACTTAGATAATGATGCTACACTGACTGGAAATACAAACTCTCACCAGTCAAAGCCCTGGCAAAAGGAGCAGAGAGGGTATTGTAAAAAACCAAAATATATATGCCTTTTAAACTGATAAACAACTGCTCTAAGCAGTCACAGTAACAATGGATATTAAGGTGTTACTAGCTTCACTTCTATTAAAATTAGTTTTCAAAATGGGATCAATGTTGCCCTGCAGCATCACTTCCTCAAATGACTGGTTTCACCATAAATTAATAGTTCTCCACTGCTATAAGAAAAGCCTTAAGTTGCCACATTACCTACTGTATTGGAGATGGTGAATTTGGCAGTCTCAGTTCTTCCGCATTCACTGATTTGTATTCTGACCTCAAACAAAAATTATGCACTTCCAACTAAGCAGCTGAAAGGCTGCAGGGATGAGCTGAATGTGCAGCCCTGAAATGGTTCACTGTGTACACAGCATGCACTGCCTGAGGAAGGTGACTTCTTATGACTCCCATGATGTGCACCGAAGTGACATTCCCTTGCCATTCCAGGGGCATAGCCAGGGTGACTCAAAGTGAGGGTGACTGCACTGCACACAAGGCTCAGCTCACAGGACAGCAGTGCAAGGCATGTAGCAGGAAAAGGGCAAGCAGAGGAGAAGAAAAACATCACTGTTGGATGCATGAGAGGCCACATCCAAGAATGGAAAAAGATTCCTGCCCTCTTGCTTCAGAGGACTGAGTCATAAACATTTTGTTTTCCAAGGCAACAGCAAGTATGAAAACGGCTCTGTATTTCCCTGCCCATGGCAGGAGGATGGGAAATACATGATCTTTGTAAGGTCTCTTCCAACCCAAACCATTCTATGACTCTATGATTCACACAGAAAACCCACACTCACCTCACTTTGCACATGCTAAAGTACTTCCCTGCCAGTCCTGTTCCAAGCAAAAGCAAAAGTCAAGTAGGGGGATCTGCCAGCTCGCTACAAAGCGAATTCCCAGCAGATCTCTCTGCTCTGAAACATTCCCACTTCACTCTGCAACAAAGCCCGGGGAGCACATAACCACTGTATGATTTATTAGAGACTCGTGATCTTAATTATGATTGTTTACACTGATTTTTTTCCCCTAAGTTTCTCCATTCAACGCCCAAACTGGACACTCAGTGCTGCTCTGCAGTGTTATCTGCTCCAGTTGGCCACGTTTTAGCGGCAAACAAAGCAATGTCTTGGCAGCTTGTGCTCCTGCAAAGCACTCTGCAATTAAAAGAAACTTACACTCAAAAAACCCACCCAGCACCAGCAATGCAACAGCAGAGTATTAGCGGGCACAGGACTCCAGTGCTACACAAGAGACTGCCTGGACTCCTGAGCACCTGCATCCCAGCAGGCACCTAAAAAGCTGCAAAGGGGAAAGGGAATAAAAACATCCAAAACCCCCATCCACCACTGGTACATTAATCTGCTGGTTCTCAGATGGAGCAGTTGTCTTATTCTTCATCTGTGTTGTGTACAGTACCAATACTGTTAGCTGAAGGAATAAGGTGTGTACACAAACAGAAAACTGACATAAATTATAGCCATTACCATGACACACCACACAGCACGGACTGCACACCCCCACCCATAATCACTGTGCATGACCTGCTCATTCAGAAGCGATCTATGGTTACTGCAGATCACAGGCTGTGCTTGAGCAGTGGTGGCATTTTGCTCTGAAACAGCCAAACAATATGTAGGGCTGTATGAACTGGCATGTCATGTGCAAGACTTGGAGTCATCCCTCCTCTCACCCTTCAATCACTGCCTCGTGCCTTATGGACATATATCCTAAATGGACAAACTGATGACAAGGAAAAAAAGGACAGAAAGCAGTAAAATGCAAAACAAATGGGTTAGTTCTCTGTGAAAAACCAGGGGATACATAAAAGCAGCTCTAAAATGTGTAAAAGGCTGCTGCCAAGAGCAAGGGAACAAACTGTTCTCCGTATTTTCAACAAGAATAAGGTCCCTGAGGGGCAGACAGGGAAGTTTAGTTTAAATGCCAGGTATAACAGATAAAACTAGCCATTCACTATTCCACCAAAAAAATGTGAAAGTCAGAAGGTGAGATCGGTTTTCCTGAAATTTTCCATGGTCTTTTATGTCTCAGAAGCTCTTTAATTATTTAGAGGCATAAACTCCTGTTATTTTTCACAGGCCCTCACTGTCAGAAATTTGAAACAACTTATTTTTCCATCTTACAGCCTTGGTCAACCCATGGCATCAGGAGATACCAACAGAAAGAAGGGATTGGACTGCTAAGATGCTGGATACATCAGATAATATCCCTTTTGCTGGAAGCTGCTAAAGATTAAATGAAGAAACCTAAGGAATGGCATAACCCGAGTCCACTGTGCCTGGGACAGGGAAACATGATGATTATATGTCTTTTAGAGGTCTTATGGTTGTGTGATTTCTGTTTGACTTAGAGAAGCAGGAAGCCTATAATGCAGGATTAAAAGCTGACAGCTATTTATTCCACAAGGTAGAATACTTGGAGAAACACAAACATGCTTCTGGAAAGATACAGCATATATACAGGTGCAGTTAAGAGTGGAAAAGCGTCCCATGCCAGGTGATCTAATAGCTAATCCACCTGGCTGTTAAAAACATACTCCAGATGTACTTTTCCCCCTCAACATAATATTCTCAGTGTATGCTTTGAGCCAGGGGATTCATTCTCCTTTCACCCACCACATTGAAGAAGAGATCTTTTTCTCATGAATTTGGTACTGTTGGAGATAATCCCTGGACACAGCTCAGAAGCCTTCTAAATTTCTCTCTTGTTATTATTAACCTCTTCCCATCTAATAGAGCAAGCTGACATGGATCATCAGTCAGCTGTACTCAAGGCCTCCATGTCAGGTCAGCCCATGATTAAGCAACCTTGCAGCTGTATGTCCTTATCGGTGCATGTTTAATTGGCACAAACAATCTTTACCCACAGCTCGCAGCTGCTGTGTGGCCAGTTGTGCAAGGTCTACCCCCTCCAAAAGCCACGTTCAACCAACGGGCAGCCATCCCACCAGCAGGCAGGCACACAGAGCCAGAAATGGGGAATACCTGCCTGTCAGCTCCGGGCGGTGATTTGGCTCAGGTTGGAGAAAGACCCACAGTGAAGGAAATGCTATAGGATAAAAGGGATCTGTGTGTGGGAGGAAATCCTGTTCTGTTCTTTAAAACGGAAAATAGAAGCTAGCAGAGGCAAATCCTGGGCAGCACTAACAGGGCAGGCCACGAAGGCAAAGCAGGTCACAGGACACGGCTGACAAATGTGCCAAGCTTGGAGTGCGTGGGACAAGCTGACACAGGGAGGTCTCCTCTGAGGCGGGTGAAAGAGCTGGGGCACACAGCTCTGCAGGGTTCCCCACGGAGATATTTCCACTCCAGGAGCTCCTGGAATCTGTGGTGTGTGACTCTGGCACCACAGGCTATTAGAAAATAGCCTAGAAGACTGTTCTAGATAGAAGAACTATTAGAACACTATCGAGAAACAACCAGCAAAGAGGTGTGTCCCCACACACTCCAGACACATTCCGGTCAGAGGAAGAGGAGAATGCCAGGGTGGAAAGAGCCCTGAAAGAGCCCTCAGAAGTTCTGTAGTATGTGATGATAGACAGAGCCTTGGCTCAGGCCTAATAATAAGCAGCCACAGTGGTGACTCAGAGAACTCCTTTGTTGGCTGGACACGGAAGAGGAGCAGGAAGGAACACAGGAACTGAGGAGGAGGAAGCCCCTGATGAAGGCCTGATGGCCCAGAGCATGTTCCTGGAAAAACAGAAACATGCTTTTCATCTCCATGACGTACTTCTTTCCATCTCTGGACAATTCTGAAGCCTGTGCTTTCAATACGTGCTTAAGAAAGCACACACCCAGCCTGTGCCTCCTGACACACAGCATGAAAAAAGGGAAGACCAGTTAACAGTGAGGTGAGGAGGAGGATGGAGCACTGGAGATACAATCCAAGCCAAAAGCCGAGCATCTGCTCTGCTCTCACTCATCCTCAGTGCAACAGCCAGAGAAAATGCTCAGTCATGGTGTTTTAACAGGAGCCGCTCTCTATCCCTGGGAACGTCTGCCAGAATTAGTAATCCTGTATCAGCAGAGGTGAAGCATGCACTTGTGATCTTTTTAGCAATTTTTGCATGCCTGCTTTCACAGCAACCCTCTGTATCATATTAAAATATATTAAAATATTAATATATTAGAATATTAATACATTAAAATATATCTAACCCTTCTGAAAGTATTTAAGGGTTGCAGAATCATAGAATCATTTAGACTGGAAAAGATCTCTAAGATCATCAAGTCCAGCCAAGAGCATCTGGCCCTTCCTCTACAAAGCCAGAAACTAGAACTGATGTGTCTGTGGATGCAAACATGGAGGCCAAGGAGTTGTAGAGGCAGAATAATGCTGTAGTCCTGAACTCCAGTGTCTGAAGGGGGAAATGTGTTCTCCCCTGTCCATGAGACTACTGCTTTCAACTCACAGCAAACAGGTTAACCCAGCATTGACATCTCACCTCCTTCTCCTCTCCTGTGTGTGAGGCTTCATGTGTAACAGCAATGGGTTCTCCATTCCCAAAAGAACTAACTTCTACATCCCACATGACACCAGGCAAAAGTGTCACTCATCTGCCAAGAGAGATTACCTCTTTGTTCAGATGGGGTTTCTTGGAGCATGAGCCCCTCAATAAGCATTTTTGAAGCATTTTGTGGGCTCTGAGCTCCAGACAATGAGCACAAGGATTCAGTGAGGTCTGCTGCTTTCCAGTGAGGTCTCCTGTTTTCCAGCACACAGCATGGGCTGAGGCTGTAGCAGCATGAGAGTAGCTGAATTGTATACCTAGCACAGGATCTGTCCACCAGACAGGTAAAATGTAACCTGAGGTGATGCCTTAAAAGGTATGCCTTATATTTCTGGGGATTCGCTTTAGCTTGAAAACTAAGGGCCCATAAAGGCCTGTGTTCAGATGTTAGCATTCTTCTGCATAGGTAAAAGGGTAGCAAGACAAAACACAGGCTTAGGCCTCCCAGGCCTCCCATGGGGCAAGTCCTGGGAGGGGACAGGTAATAAGGGACACTCTTGTTGGACACTTCAAAGGCATAATAGTAAGATGGACTTTGGTTGGATGGTATGATGAGTGGTAGCTAAGAAGGTTATAAATATAGAGAGATTGTTATTCTTTTCCTCTTTGGATCATGGGATCTTCACCAGTAAAGCTGTTCTCCCTTCACCCCTACCAAACTGTGTGTTTGTCTCAATTTTCTTATATCTCACCTACAGGCAACAGAGGGAAACAAGCTGCAGTTCTATCTCCTCAGTAGGATGGTATATACTGCACTGGCTACACAGCTTAGGGAGCCCAGCTCCCCAGCAACCTCTGCTGTGTGGTCCAGCTTTCAGTTACAGGCACCAACCATGTCACAAAAAGGGCAGAATTTTGGAGTAACTTTTGTGTTTATACAGGTAGCCAGCATGTCTAGAGCTATAGTTGTAATGCAACATGCAGATTTAATATGACTTCTACAGATAAACTGATCTCCAGCTACCAGTCCTCAGGGTAAACCTAACCCAGGACCAAAATGCCTACACAGGCCATTGATGCAGTCAGCCCAGAACTTTCTAGTGAAGCAGCTAGATCTGGACACCAGCAATGTCCTGGCAGCAGGCTAGATTAAAGCTCAGCTTTATCCTCTGGGAATTTCCTATACCTCTCATTAGACCTGGTGATAATACTTCCAACACACAGGGAAAGCCCAGTGGCAAACAACCTAATTAGAAGTGAAAGTCTCACACCTTCTTGATATCAGCACATCTGCTGAACCTGAGAGTCACAGCTCTCTGTTGTCAACAGGACAGCAAGGAGAGGAAAACGCAGGAAGTCCTGCTGGACCCCCTACTGCCGCCCCCTCCCAAGGGTCCAAGGCTGTTCTCTATGGAAGATTCCCAACATTTTGGCTGAAATGATGCCAGCACTTGGGCAGGGCTTGGTATTATTTTTAACACTTGCTCACATAACTCTTTGGATGAATCCTGGGAAGAGCTTGTCACCAAAATAGTACACTGTGGGCACTATTTATACACTCACTGGCAGCACAGCAGGATATGCTAAGGAGGGAAAGCTAGAGCACCCCTTTATCCTTCTCCCAGGAATATAGGGAGGCCCTAAAACATTAAATCTGTTGTTTAGGCTAGTCCTCAGAAGTAAGACATCACCTGCAGGAGGCCTTGGTATCCTTCTCTATCCTGCTAAGGAGACAGACTCTCATCCATATGGGAGGGAAGACCAGGTACAGCAAGCTTGGGAAAGAAGATGGATGGCTGTGAGCACATCCCAGCTGCTGTGAACTAAAAAGGGAACAGTTGTGCCTAAACACAGAAAATGCTGATGCCCTCCTATTTTATCTCTCCTTGGCTACTGCAGGGAAATCCAGCACGGGTAGGGTTTCATGGGCATCACCTCTTTCTTCTCTACAGCACCAGCAAAGGTGTGCGGTGGTGGCGGCAGGTGAAGCATTAAGCAGGAGCAAGGCTTACTAGAAAGAAGGCATCAGACTAACAAGACTGACTGTCCTTCATCCCTAGGGACAGCAGGAGCCTCAGGCCTTTCCATATCAAAACGGCGTGTGCCAAGGGACTAAAGGAAAAAAAAAACCAAACAGAAAAAACCAAACCACCTTTTTGAGACTATCCAGGGGAAGGAGGCCCTTCCCCAATCTAACTGTCTGGGTTAAAAAAATAACTTCTCTAAAGTAATTTCTGAGTCCATTGAACTTTTCTGACTTTCGCCTTCTGTGAATTTCTTCTCTCTCCCCTCCCCCTTTCTCCCAAGATACACCAGATTAGTGTCTACTTTTTCATCTCGTAGAGAAGCAGGTGACATGACCTGGAGAACATGCGCAGGATGCTGCATGAGAAAGAGAAGACTGGAGCAGAAAAGGACACAAAGTCTGATTTTTCCAGCGTGTGTAAAAATGAAATGTCTATATGCATTTTCTTTCCTTGTAGTAGAGCCTACAGCCCGAGCAGCATACTGACTGATCAACAGCGCTACAGAACAATGCTAAATAAAACCACTAATTGATACATGTTCACCAGGCAGGGGCAGGACTGGCCACATTACTTTTTAGCAGAACAGAAGGGATCACCTCCTACCTTGCCAGATACAACCTCCCCAGGGCGCGGGCTCAGCTCACCGCAGCTGGAAGCCGAGTGCAGCAGCAATGGCATGAGAGCAGCAGGAATACTATAGAATGCAGAGCCAGCGATAATCCAAAGCAAAACCAGCTTGTCTCCGTGCGGGCGCAGGGATCAGCGAGCCGCGCTGCGGGGACTGTCTGCTGGCAGCTCCGCTCTTGATGCAGGATGGCGGGCAGCAGGCAACATGACACGGCACTTCTTCCAGATAGGAGCTGGCTGAGGAATGCCTCCTGCTTCCAGCCACCTGCCCCTCCTCGGGCACAGTGGTGCCACGGTCTCACTCACAGAGCATGTGGGCAGGAGAGGGGAGTGAGGGCTGCGGGCTGCTGGCAGTGCAAGGGCCAGATTGCAAATGAAAGCCTCAGTGTAAATACAGATGCGCTCTGGAGAGGGCTATGGCAGAAATGCAGCTCGTGTTACAGAGAGCCATTTACAGCAGGCATAGAAAGCACGGAGAGCGTGGCGGGGATCTGCGGGATGGCTCCACTGCCTGCCCAGTCGGACTGCAGGGTAGCTGCCTGCCAGGGGATGCCATGGGGTCAAGTGAACTCTAGCAAGGGGAGCCCTTCCCCACCCCCCCTCAATTCCACACTCTCCAGCAACTCCTGCAGCTCCACATGCAGCATTTTGCTTAGCAGTAATGCAAACCTATCCAATTTTCGGTCCTGCACCCCACTTGTGACAGTCCTAGCCCCACAGTTTCTCTGGTGCAGGGTTCCGCAGCAGCTCACCACACCAAGGAAAAAGCCTGATTGCAGCATTGCTCCATTCGTTTGTCAAATGGTGCAGGAGCCCACCTTTGTTGTCCAGGTCCTCTCCCCATGTTCAGGGGCTCCACATCTTTGAGACTTACCCTCTCTCCCCAGTTCAATGTCTTCACCACCTCTTGACAAGATTCTTCTTTCCCTATCATTTCAGGATAATTTACAAGCTGTATTGCAGCTGGGTTTACACCAAATATGGAACAGGGGGGATGGGGGTTGGCAAAGCAGTAGTGACAAAGGGCTCGGGGGCTTTGCCTCCACTGCACTACAGCTGGAACAACCATCAGAGGGGGGCTGTAGGTTTTAACCACTGGCCATTAAACAAGCCTTGAAAGACCTTAGGGAGAGGCTGAGAAGGAGATGTTTCAGGACGTTTCACACCACACTGCCTCAGTCCTGTGCCAGACAGGTGTATAGCTCACACCAGAGACCTCTGGGTGAAACAAAGAACAGAAAGTTCATGTGGTTCTGAAGCAGCTGTGGTCTATTCTATCACGACGTGGGGAGACCTCCAGCTCAAATGTGTAAAACCTCAACCAGACCACTTCCCTGCTCAGTAACTCAGTTTCCGCCTCTGCGAAACAAGGGCTGTAACACTTACCAAGCTGCTGAAGATGTTGCAAAGTCAACTTCGTCGTGGGATGCTGGCAGCCTGTAAACAGGAACAAGCATCCTGCAGGACACTTTTACCATCCATAAAGAGGAGACTCCCTGTGGTTTTCCTCGACATACAACCAACTGCTTCTAGCTTTCTTCACCGTCACCACAGCCGATACACTGCAAAGACAGGGATCCTCACTACTCCCAGAAGCAGGAGCACCAGTCCCTCTACCAGCTGCGCCCAGGCCATCTGCCAGGCAGGAATGCAGTGCACCAGCCCGGCCTCAGCCGAGCTGTCAAAGCAGCGGAAGGGCTGAGGCTGCACTGCTCTGGAATTCCAGAAACGCACAAAACACCCTTCAGCCTGCACCAGGAATGACTCCTCCCTGCCCCGGACCAGGCTGAATCACTGGAAATACCAAAACAATGATGAGGTCACGTTCCCAGAGCAAGAATTGGAGCCAGATATAGCTGCGTGGAGAAGTGTGCTAAAAAGGGACTCGGTGTAGAGGCCGGGGGCTCTGGCAGACAGGCACCATGGGCATTTGTCTCGTTTAAAAACAGCCTGAGACCGGCAGGAGACTTTTTTCTTCTCTACAAGGAGCAGGGAACTGGGCTTTAAACTGTTCTTCCATCCCACTGAAAGAGGCACAAACATTCTAATGCTCATGAGTGTGTAGTTTGGGGTTCAAGGAACAAAGCAGAAGTTAAATTGTGACTGGTATCTGAGTCCAGTGTTCCCGAAATTTTAGTGTGATACCATGTTCGGGCTTAAGCAGTGGAGAATCTCCCTGCAGCAAGACAAATGGCAGACAAAAATCATATGTCCATTACTGCTTTTCATTCTTGCCTCTGCCAGCTTAGAAAAAAAAAAACAAACAACAAAACAAAAAAACCACCACAACAAAAAACCCCCAACCCAGAGACATTGGTTTGGTGAGTTTTCAACAGAAGGAGAAGCAAGTAACAGTGGCTCCTGCTTTTGATCCTAAAATTACTATCCAAGGTACTCTATTATCAGCAGATAGACGTTTCAAGGCTCTGCAGTTCAATTTTCCACAGTTCTCAGTGGAGGGATACTGGAGACTTTTTGCTGTTTAGACTGTGAAGGAAATTGCAACATACAACTTGGAAAGGCTAAAGGAATTCACAATGGAATTTGCAATAGCCTGCTCTTTCCCCTTTCTGTAGGACGAGACATTTGGATGGATAGCAACAACAACCACAGCTATATGAATAAGGGGCTGTAGGAGTCCAGATTTTGTTCCATCAGGACATAAAGCATCTCCTAATTAGAAGTCAAGGGGAAACAAAGATAGAACAGGACAAAGACAGAACATCCCACCTGCCTGGCGGGCCAGTAGCCACTGGGCTGGCACACTCTGGAACAGTCACAGCAGTGCCTGGCACACTGAGTAAGCCAGTGAGCTATGCCTGCACCCACCCCCTTCTCCTGAAAGTCCTTTCAGATTTGCTAATAAAAATGATAAGAAAATCTGCGGTGACCTGTGTTTAACTCCCACAGGAGAGCCATTACACCAGAAGCACTCAAAACCAAATCAGTTAATTTTCACCCCACTGTTCCAGCACATTCTGGTAGCCAGAACCACTTTACTGGTTACACCAAGAATTCTTCTGATCTGGTGCCCTATTCCTGACATTTTGGCTTGAATGTATACAAATCACGGAGTATGGAGTGATTTCTCCTAAAGACACAATTTTTCCAGCCTGCAACAATCAGGAACTTCTGGAGTTGGAGGTCGCACGCTGACCATCCCATTTCACAGACACTGAAACACATCTCTGCCATTGACTGAGGTGTCTGGTTCCTTTTGGAATCTGTGTGTATTTTCAGTCTTCATGCCATCTCGTAGCAACATGTTCTACAAATCAAGCATGTTGAAAACGGACTTCCTTAACCTCCAATATAATAAATAATTTTGCTGGATGTGCTTCCTCTGCACTGTGAGAAACAGCAAAGTTTATTAAGGTCATTCCTTACTCAACTTCTCCCCACTGAGCACTGTATTATAGACCTCTACTCTTTCCCACTATCATCTACTTTTCCTTGTTTAATCTCGCTTCCTACAGAAGCTATTCTAATCCCTTAATCATCCCCATTTCACTCTTCTCTATCATGTCCAGGTTTATGTCACTCTTTTGACTGACCAGCCGGTATATGGTACTCAAGATGAAGGCACAACATGACTATATAGCTATTATACAAGAATATAGCCCAAAGGATTTTGTTTCCAGTATGAGTTCTGCATTTTTTGGCTACAGCTGAACATTGAACTGATGTGCTCAGGTAACAAAGGGCTTGTTGAGGGCAGCGAGATGCTGTTCACAAATCACTGTTATATGTAGCATTTATCAGCATGAAATCCCACCTGTTTTATGATGTTAATAGTCCTGCAAGATACTCCTGTAATTCTTCAGGCAGTTTTCAAATCACCTACCCTGACTAACTTAGAATCATCAGAAAATTATAGTCTTCACTATGTCTTCCAAATCATAGCTAGATGTGTTGCACAGCATGTGTTTCACAGGGATCCCTGCAGAACCAAGCACTACAGGTACCAGAGCTTTGATGCCCTGCAAAGCATGGCATTTGATAAGGAGTGCTCCAAGTACAGTGCCCAGGAAGGTTCTGTCTTAGTGAGGTATCCCACCACAGCCTGTGGAGCGCTAATGCTTGTGGTGTGCAGCTGAACTTGTGCTGACACAGGCCATGCACAGGCAGATATCTGTACCAGATACTCCGCAGGCTTTGCCAGGCAGTCTCAGTGCTATATATACGGTAGCACAACCATTACAGCAGCAGGATGGCCACACTCCATAACCTGTTGCTGGGATGAGATTAGCGGCACACCAAACTTGCACTCAGACCAACACTGAACTCACTGAACCAGTGTCTTGCCCTGGCATTCATGAAGGATCCTGGTGCAGTTTGAACCAGCCATTGTGAAATCAATTAACATGAAATTCTTCTTGTCAAGGTTGCAGAGATCAGTTGTGGATGCCCCATCTAGGGAAGTGTTCAAGGACAGGTTGGATGGGGCCCCGAGCAACCTGATTTGGTTGTTGGCATTCCTGCCCATAGTTCAGGATTGGAAGTAGATAATCTTTTTGGTCCCTTCCGTCCCAACCCATTCTATAGTTCCTGGTCACCAGGAGCCTGCAAAGAAAATAAATCTTTAATTATAAATATAATTCAGTGTCATCAACATTCTGCCAAGGATCCCTAAAAGAGCCTGTCAATGACTGAGACACAGTCCCATCTATGGCTCCACTGAGGACTCAGCTGGAAAGGCAGAGTCCAGGGCAACACATAAGGACTAGAAATATGTTCAGCAAACATCATCCCAGGTACAACAAATGTGAACAGTGGAAACTATAATTCCACACATGAACAAGAAGAGAAGGGGAAGAAACTGTGGGCTTTAGACGAGCAGCAGGCATCAGTGCCAAAACCTTAACCAGGCTTCATGTTCCAGAATCAGAGGAACAGAGAACCAGAGACAAGAAACTTCAGAAAACACCCTGCTGTCCAGGGCTTTGGTGAAGTACTGGGAACTAAGTGTTCAGTGGCAGATTACATAAGGCCAAAATGAACTGTGGTAGCCAGCCTCCCTGAATACTTGCGAGAGATACAACAAGCAGAAAATCTCACAATCAAATTTAACTCGAAGCACTCCAAGTTGAGCTGGCAGACTAGCACGATGCTTGGCCCAACTTCAGCAGACCTTACCACAGGAAAAGAGCATCAGGGAGCTACAACTACATACAATATCTTCATTTTATATATTCCCAGAGCTCAATGCCCAGGAATGGAGAGGGGAAGAGTGAAGGAACATTTCAGCTATCCCTCATCTGTTTCATGCAAAATATTGCCCACAACCCCAGAAGGAAGACGGAGATGAGGTTTTAGTGAACCATAATCCTTATGCCATATCCTTGCCTGGGATATTACGTTTTCCAGCTCACACAAAAAAAAAGAACAGATATATCCCTGCATATTACCCATCAACACTGCCCAGTCGTGAACTCTACAGACCCATCCAAAAGGCAACACAACCAAGCTACTGAGTAGAGAAAACTCTGGATATCAGGCATGCTGCACAGGAAAACATGTCAGACAACATCTGCTGCCACAGCAAAAACTGAACTAGAAGGAGAACTGCAGGCAGAATACTGAACAACCATAAACCAGGCTTGCACCTTCTGAATATTCTATGATCCCTTATCTACAGCCTGAAGGTTTCTGAGGGATGACTGCCAGGAGGTAAAGAAGCCTCCGAAGCAACTGCTCTAGGTGTTGCTGTCTAAATCCAAAGGATGCAAACCCACTGCTGCCAGCAAAAGGTCACCAGACTGGAACCCTGCCCAGCAGCTTCTGTACAGCACACAAACTAGGAGACTTTCAGACTGCAATTTTTCAACATGAGAGTACAAATTAGTTTTCTAAATACAGACCTGTACTCTACATGGAATGAATGGCCTGGATGCCCCCAGGGCTAATGGAGGGTAGCACTTGATGACACAAAAGACTTCACTTTAAAATCCAGGGCAGCTACTGACTCCCTGAGTCACCTTGGTGTGCATACTTCAGGGCCCAGCTGCTTGGTGAACCAGGAGATACTGATCCTCCCTGCATCTCAGGGGAGAAAAAGCTGAAATAAAGCTTAAAAGATCTCAGGATCTCTGCCATAAATCCCGAAGTTAAGGGAGGCAAACAGGCTCGTTCATTACATAAAAAAAACCAGACTTCTTTTAAGTGCCTCATTTGGATATGGAAGCAGGATGTAGACACTAAACAAAAACACTGTCCTTCCCTGGAGACGCAGCACTCAGATCAGATGGTGCTGTGTTTGTGGGGTGATGTGTGGGGGGGCTGGCGATAGCTTCTGTAGGTTTGCCTGAGCTTTGCACTCAGGTGTGGGAACAGCAGTGCACACAAGCAATTCAGCAGCATAACCCTCACCAGGGCACACACAGCTCCCCTGCAGCCAGGCACGATGCTTCCAGAGAACCTACGAAAACTCAGCGGTTGGATCGTATGTTTTCCTAATTCAGAGGACGGCTGGCTCAGCTCTGACATCCCACAACATCCCTTGGTGTCGGGGGGGGGGGGGGTGGGGATGGAAAAGACCAGATCCATTTATAGCTGAAAAGTCTGGCAGAGGGCTCAGTGCTTTGTGGAAAAGCAGGAGATGACAGCTCAGTACAGCTCCACCCAGCTGGAGAGGCAGGCTGGGGGAAGAGACAAGGGGTATGGAAAGCACTTCCCTTCAAGCTGGGAGCAACAGAAGAGAGGTACCTTTCCCCAGAGCGCTAGGAAGAGAAAAAAACCCCACTCTCTAAGTGAATTGTAAAAAGTAGGGCAGCAGAAGACTAGCTTTGGGAAAACTGAAGAATAGCTGAGCTACAGACACGGCCAGAAGCTCTGGGAGGTCAAGCCCGCCCTGCAGGACTCTCTGCCTTTCTTCTGAGCCCTGCATCACATCCTGCTCTGCAGCAACGCAGACCCCAATCAAAGAGATGCGGACAGAGCTGTCTGGGAGCTGAGGCTGGGAGCTCGGCCCCCCACTTATTGCTAGGAGGAATGACAGCTCCCTCAAGTCCAGCATATTTACATCAGCAAACACATAAGCAGATGCACTTAAAAGCCCTTGCTAGCCCTCATGGAAAAAGCTTGCCCCCAAGGACAAAGCACCAGTTTAAAGCTCAACATGCGCAGACTTATGCTGTGATGACTTCAGCTCCTCCCCATGTTGTCAGGCATAAGACACTAAGAGGGAAGAGGTATTTATGCAGCCACTCCAATTTAGCTAACAATTGTGCATATTCACAATAAAATTAGGAAAAATAACCACTAAAGCTGTGTTAGGGTTCACAGAGATGATGATAAGCAAAGAAAAGCAAATGCAGTCTACACAAGGCAGTGAAATACCAGAGCTATTGTATAGGCACGGTAACAGAAGCATCATGCAAAAAATAAATTCTGGTCACTCACATTTAAAAATGATAAACTCAAATGAACAGGTGCAGAAAGGCCCTGAGGGAAACAGAAAACCTATCAAACAAGAAGAAACTTAAGAGCCTGGCTTGTTTAGCATAGCCAAATGTAGGCAGAGAGCAGATAGGATTGCTGTCTAAATATATCACAGGAGACAAACAAAACTGCTGAAGCAAAAGGATAATGCTGGCACGACAACAAGAGAATAAATGCACTGTGAACACATTTAGGTTGAAAATTAGAGGAGGAGAAAAATCAACCATTAGAACAGGAAGCTTTCCAGCTGGAACAGCTGGGTTTAAGAAGTTTATCAGTGGTCTGACGGAGTTATAGGATACAGTGCTTCTGCCCGCAGATATCCAAGAGGTCTCTCATGCTCCTGTTTTTGTTCCAGCTAGTAATTAGCATGGGTCACTGCTGAGATGTCTCCTTTCATACAAAAGACGATGCTGAGGGGAACCCAGGGCAAGCCTGCAGTGCTTCGGGGCCCTCTCATTTCCTAAGAGCTGCATACAAGTAATGACTTCCAGGTTACAGGTCAGTGCGAGAGAGTTGTGTGGATGCATATCAATAAGGCAAGAGCTACCAGGCAGCCTAGAAGGAATGCAGGTGTTGCAGTTAATAATGTAACACGCCCTTGAGGCCCCTGCCAAAAAGCACCTGATGCCCTATATATATATATATATTAAGGGCACAGGTTGCTCTGTGTCACCCTGTGAATTCCTCAGCTGCAGTGTAACCAGATTATCACCAGTTATCAAAGAATCACAGAATGCTTTGGGTTGGAAGACAGGGACCTTAGAGATCCTCTTGTTCCAACCCCCTGCCATGGGCGGGGACACATTCCACTAGATCACGTTGCTCAGAGAGCCCCATCGAGCCTGCCCTTGGACACTTTCAGGGATGGGACACTCACTGCTTCTCTGGGCAACCCAGTGCCTCACCACCACCACCAAAGCATTATCATTCTCATCCCCAAACTGCAGCACAGCGGGGTAGGAAGTATAGGTACAATAGAACAGTGTTCAAACCATAAATATTTATATTACGGGACAATTAGGAAAAAGCAGAGCGGGGAGGCGGAGAGGACAAAATCCAAAACCTATTTCAGGGATTAATTTTTGACATATCTATCAAATACGAGAGCTTCATAAAAAGACTACGTTATCATTTTAAAACATCGCACAGACGATGACACAAGGTTTGACCTCCCCCGGGGGACCAAGCAGATCACGGCGCACACGACAAATACTGACACCCCCCTCTCCTCCTCGCCCTACAAGCGCCCCACACTCCCGCCCCGCCGCCGCCCCGCTGTCCCTTACCGCCCGCCCGCATCGCTCCGCTGTTTACAGCCGCTCGACAGGGCGGGCTCTCGACGCTGCCCGCCCCCACCGGGTCCTCCGCCTGAGGATGTCTGACGTTTCCTCCAAGTTTCCTCTTAAATCATCCCAGCTAGGATGGAAAGTTTTGGGAGTCTGAGTGTTTTCCCGCACCAGGATACCGGATGAAAACCTCTGTTGTCTCGCATCCGTTGTCCCATAGAACTATCCTCCCGCTTTAGGAGGTCCAGAAATCAACGTGCACTCCTGGTTATAAACAACTTCGGGCAATTAACAGAGTGCCAAGGAATCTATCATCCCAATATCCTTCTTTTATTTAAAAAAGAGCAATTATTTTACAAAACCAGGAGCGATGTAGAACAGACATCACTGCCAGCTGATGTGTTTCAAATGGTGATCGTGTCAAACTATTGAAATAATTGTATCTGGTGCGGTGCAAGCTCACCAACAGCTTTATTATCCCCTACATGTCGTGTCCAACATTTTCAAATCCCCTTTTAGCCAGGAGGTGAGTGCTTTGCACGTAAACCATATAAGAAAAGAGGCACAGTGTCACAGTTTCCTTGCTCTGTCAGCACAAGGTCTGCCTCTGCTTTTCTGCAATATATTCTGGTGCATTGCATGCTAGGAACAGCTTTGATAGGACTCTCAGACTACAGACCAGTCTGGGTATCATGGGATTGTCTGCTTATCTGCACAAATTCTCCTTCTTTCTCTAACCCTAGGGAGGTTGACTTTGGAAGACACAATCCTCATCAGAAAGCCATGATGCAAAGTGAATGGTAAATCAGAGGGCAGTGACAGGCACTCACTATCACAGCCTTATCATCAGCCAGAGTGCAGGCTCTCAATTTACTTAGGTGTCTTCTTGCAGAGGAGCTCACCAGATTAGAACTTTCTCCTTCCCTAACAAGCAGCACTGAAGTCTAGATCCAGTCTCATCTCCAGTTTTGCACTGGCCATGCTGAAATTTAATACCACAGTTTGCAACAAGCATCCCAAAGCAGCAGGTGAAACAGACTGGGTTTGGGTGGGGTTTTTTTCTGGGCTGAGTTAAACATAGGGAGATGAAACCTTTTCTTACAGTTTAAACAGTCTCACACAGTAGCTGCTGAAACTGTGACCACAGGCAGAAAGGTGTTCCATGCAGACTGAATTAAATGGGGACATAGCTGGCCTCTTGCCATCATACATTGCTTCCACTGACAGCTTGGAGACCCACGGCAGAGATCTCCCCATAAATACCAGATGATTACTGCAGAAGAAAATTCCAATTCAAAACAAGGAAGGAGTCTAAATTTGTGTAAAGGAGCTGGGAAAAAAACCAAACCAAACCCCCCAACTTAGCTAGGGCTGCTTAGTTATCTGCACACACACACAAAAAAGCTGAATTGAAACAGCTCAGCAGTGCTGGCAGGACAAACTCTGACGCTGCCACGCTGGCCTTCCACCCAGTAACCCTGCTGATTATGGAGCTGGTGTACACAAAACAGTGAGCAAATCCCATTCCCTCAAGATCACCACGATTTTGTTTGCGTCTGCATCTCAGGTCCCTCTGCTGGTGGTCAGACTGGTAGGATTTTCAGCTCTCTACTACCCAAGTTTGACAGATAACCCGATTCCGAATAAAATTTGAGCAAGCACAGAGAAACACTGCAGCAACTCCTGAGACCTCACTAAGTTCCTCTGAATCTTGACCACGCTAATCAGGTGGGGAGGGTGAGGGAGCCACCAGGTCATGCTTCATCCCTTACACTGTGACACAGCACCAGTGGAGTAAATGCTGTTCCAGGTGATAGCTGAGAAATAGCATCTCTGGCTTCAATACTGCTCATATAATCACCATCAAGCCAGATGTGTGGGCACCTCAGTTTGTTACGGTTACAGAACTTGAGAGGGCTCTGAGGACAAGGATCTTTTACAAAGAGCAGATTTGCAATGCAGATAAAACAGGGCAGGCTGATGAGTGTTAGCTCCTTGTCCCTTGACCAACTAAGGGATTGTCTGAGCTTGCAGCACTTTCTGATGGCAGATGTGAGAAGAGAGTGGTGTTTGGGCACTGGCCATCTCTTGAGAAAGTGGATTACAGTAAAAAGGCTACAAAATTACACATATTATAAAGATTGTGGATTTGGGGGTTGTGTGGCTGGACCTAAGGCACACTTGGGGTCAATACTGTCACCCCAGTAATATGGCCCAGAGTGGATTCATGAAGAAAAACAAAGGCACATGAATGAGAAAGACATTGCCAATTCAGCTTTTCCCTCTGACTGGACTTCTCTTTGCTCTTAGGTATGTAGTTCAATCTCAGGAACCAGAGATGCCTCCCATAGCACGTTCTTTCTTGTTCCATGGAGGCCTTCTGATATACCATACAACTCCATGCTCCAATTCACCCTGCCCCAGCAGCAGCACACATCTTGGAAAAGAAGCTGGAATCAGAGGATGTACATGAGTGTAAGGAAAGGTCCAAGTCCTTGATTTGGCAGCCCAGAGAGCAGCCACTGTCTTGGTCCTCTCCTGACAGCCCTTTACTTTGGTTTGTGTTGCTATTTTTTTAAGGGAGGGGGTGTCCTTTTTTTTTTTTTTAATTTTAATTTTTTTTTCTACAATCCTTTATGTTTATATTTTTCACTGTTTGGTGAAAATGTTCCTGTTGTGGCAAAAGGTGATTTTGGCCGCATGTTTCTCCCAGACATAATGAGTGCTCCAAAGCCATGCTGGTGAGAGAAGGCATAACCAGAGCGGCGGGTGCTGGTCCGACGCAGGCGTCTCTTGGGTGAGGGTGGAGGGGGACGCTTTTTGGCTTCTTTGATCTTGAGCAGGACCTGAAATCAGGAAATATGGTGGAAAAAGTGGAAAGTTCATCATTATTCACAAGCACAGTAGAAGAAGAGCAGAGAAAGGGAAACAAAAGCAGGGACTCAAAAAATGACTGATGAAACAAGGGGTTGGCAAGAGGGGAGGTAGAGCAGCAACTGAACTGGCAGCACAGGGTGGCAGCCTGGTAAGAGGTAAAAGCAATCTTGGTCTAAAAGGCATTAATGGAAGCATCGTTCATAAGTCATGGGAGGGGATGATTTCCGTGTATTGTTCCTCACAGCTCTGTAATGCCGTAGCTGGGCTATTACTGC
This sequence comes from Serilophus lunatus, assembly GCA_013399895.1. Lineage (NCBI taxonomy): Eukaryota > Metazoa > Chordata > Aves > Passeriformes > Eurylaimidae > Serilophus > Serilophus lunatus. The sequence goes on along the minus strand of VXBA01003015.1, from coordinate 1,151,030 downwards.
AGCTTTTCAGGCACTTAAGTCAAATCACCCAAAATGTGAAGTCATCGTGACATGGTCAAAAGTTCAGGAAACAAATAAGGAAACATTTAAGAATTAGTATATTTAATGTAGAGAACAGACTACTAAATGGGATTTCTGATTTGTAAAAGCTTTTTATGATGACAGTGATTATCATCATAGAATTACAGAATCATAGAGTGGTTTGGATTGAAAGGGACCTCGAGAATAATCAGATTGCAATCCCCCTGACACTAGACCAGGTTGAAAAACACCCCATGCAACCTAGCCCTGAACACTTAAGAGGGAGCAATACATTCTTGTATTCCTTGGCAGGAGAGAAATAAATACTGCACTTTATTTGGAGTTCATGGGCTTTCTGTTTCCACCTGGCCACCAAAAAGGGCTGTCTAATGCAGGAGGCCGGTATTGAGTGCCTGTGGCTCAGCAGAATCCCCAGTTGCCAGACTCCTGTGCTTCTTGCTTGGCACAATGGCAGTGGTAGGTGCTTGGCCTTTCTAAACATGAGGTCTGTTTACTGCCAGCTAGGGAACTCCATACAGTAAGAAAGTCAAATGCTCCTCTCCTGTGGGCATTTACTTCCCTGAGAAGGCAGAAAAGGAATTTTTTTGCTAGAAAGATTGATACCCAACTCCAGCACTGAGGCTGGGATTTGGGTGATGGCTGTGTTTGACTTCTACTCAACTGAGGAGTAAACTCAGCCCATTTTTACACCTCTGAACTGCCTCTAATTGTATCACAAGGATCTCCCTACCTGGAATTCTTCTCTAGAACCCATCTACCCTCTCTCCAAGTACTGAGAATTCCCTTAACTCTTTCTCCTACAGTCCTGGAAACCTGGGGAGCTCCACAGACATCCTGAGGATACCAGAGAGGGCATCAGCTGTGGTGCATGCTCTTGGAGGTATGCTCCAACACTGGTCTCTGCCAGCTCGGTGCAGGGAGAGGAAGGAAGCACGAGGTGGCAGCAACACTCAGCAGATGCTCCTGTTTGGAAGCGAGCCCGGGGAGCAGTGTGTGTGCTGGCTGCAGTGACCTGTGCGCTCTCTGCTCATTCCATGACTCCCAGCCTCTCCCTGCCCTACTGCCCTTGTCTTTATATTCCCGGGCAGATGGTTTCAAAGAGGGCACGCAGGCATTGGCTACGAAAGAAATAAATTTTGAATTAAAAAAAAATCCTCAGCAAGCTCCTCTGCCCGGGTGGAGGGTGAAGAAGGGCTGTGGGTCTGCCAGGCTAAAAACTGCACAGCAGCAAGGCAGGAGAAACACACCACTCCTTTACCACTGAGACACAGCACTTAAACCCTGCACCTAAAAATAGTGCAGCTTTCCTGCCTCAGAGCAATCTAATCTACATCTAAATAATCTCAGCCTTGGTCCCAGCTGCAGATGGTTTGAACTGTGCCAAACCCCAAATTTAATCCTCCTTCTCAAGGGAGTAGGGGGCAGATGGATGGCAGCACTTGCATGGACAGGGACACACACTCCAAGCGATGCCAAGCCCGTGCAATATGCCTCCATGGTAAGCCCAGGCTGTAGTAAGCAGGATTTCTGGTTTAATAAGGTATCTCCTTACCTTATCACTGGGAGTTGGCTTTAACTGAGCCTTCAGGAATCGAAAGCCAACCACAGGCAGCACACAGAGTGTGATGCTGAGGAAGATTGCTAGCCACACATTTGGTTGGCTGAGGGTGTTTCGAGCCGTACCTGAAAAACAAAATTGTGATTAAAACAGCAAAAGCAACTCTCGCCATTATCCACATGAACCTTCTGCTCTCTGTGATTTCAAGCACTAGGCAAACAGACCAAAATATAAGGCAGACACTATATCCAACAGTGAAGTCCGCTAGCTGTAGGAGAGGATGGCAATACCAGTGCCAGTGCCTGAGATGAGCAAAGAAAAATGCAACGTCCAAACACAATTGTAGCAACAGTCCAGGGAGACAAGGGTGTCAGGGTGAATCTCTCCTCTTTACAAGAGTCAAATCACTGCGAAGGATTGATATAACCATTCAGAAGACATTCAACAGCAGTCCAGCCCTCCTACCTTTTGCCAGGACTCTACTGCAAAAGAAAGAATACTACTTTCTTACTTTCCAGCACCATTTCCTGAAGAATATGGAATGCTGACTCTGACTGCTCAGCAGACAATGGGAATCACAGCTCTTTATGAGAGGAGCATGTATTCCTCTGGATATCTGCACAGACAGAATATCCTAATGGGTATATATATTGACAGAACTACTGGCATGTGCTGTTGTGTCAGTGACAACTTCTTTGAAGCCAAAGTGCCCACTTCTGGCTTCTCCAAAATTGAATGAACATAAGATAGAACAAACAGTCTGTGAAACTCTCATTACAGGCCTTAATGATGCTGTTGTTGGCAGTAAGGTTGCTGAATATTTTCTTTCCATTTGGCTAAATTCTGCTGTAATACAGCTCCACTGAAATTGAAGTAAACAAGTTGTCTCATTCCAGACTAGAAAGACTTTCCTTAAAAATAGTTTCAGACTGATATCTCATTAGGTGTCTCTCAGCATTATGGCTAGTTTGACTGACATAGTTACAAGACAGCAGCAGATAGAATATCCCTGGCAAGTGAGTTAGAATCATCATAGAATCATCAGTGTTGGAAGAGACCTTCAAGATCATCTAGTCCGACCATTCACCTGTCTTTGGAAACTGAACATGCTGTCTTCTCTCACTCAGCATTTTTTATGCAAAAAGCTATCTTACAGTGCATGTAATGATCAGATTGAAAAATATGTTGCAATAACTAACTTCAGATGTTTCTAAAATGGTTAAACCTCTTGCTATTGCAGTAGAGATAGTCAGAACATTTTACTGAACAAGTAATCCAGAAATAAAGGCATTGATTAGTACAAAAATCTGAGACTTGAAACACAAGAGTTTTGGAATATCAGAAGTAGAGACTCATAACCATATTGTATCAATATTGCCTATGGATGCACAGAGCTATTAAAAATATCTGAGTGACTTTGCTAAACCTAGGTGCTCCTCCTGGTCAAAGTCTCAGGAGATAGACTCATTTTTATGTTATCCTTAGTTTTTCACAATTACTCAGAAATCCATTTTATAGAATACCTACAAGGAACTGGTCATCACTGCAGTGTTTTTGGTTTTGGTGGTGTTCTGAATTCTCCATTTAACCTGTCAGAAGGCTCACCATAATCACATGTACTTCTATGCTTTCCTATGCCAAAATGTTAACTTATTTACAAGGAACACGCAACATTCTGCCAAAAATGCTCCTAGACATCTGCAAGAATTGAACACCTGGAAACCAAATATAAAAGAGCAAAAAAAAGTTATAAAAGTTGCCAGCTCAGAATTCCAACCAGCTCAGTAGGTTTACTTAAAGGACCATACCTGTGACTGCATGGGAATGTCCACTTGTATGAAAGGGAGTGAACGTGCCACACATTCACCTGGATAGTGATTCAAAATAAATATTCCCAGCAACTCTCAGAAATATTCTGGCATTTCTTGTAGAAAAGGGAAACATATATTTCTAAGTATATTCTAAAATATACTTAGAAATACTCGATAGATGTAAGCCGTGCAGTATGTCCATTTTGAGTGCAATCCAGACTTTCCCCAAGGCTTACCAATGAAGGGAAAGGCGGCTGTGAAGATCAGGTACATGCCATCACTATACATCGTGAAAGTGATGGCAAAGTAAACAGAAAGGCTGCCCCAGATGAAGAACTGGTTCACAACTGTCCAGTAAGAGGTGTCCAAGCCAATCTGAAAGAACAGAGCAATAAGCTTTTGTCAGTGCCTTTGTTATTCTGTGCTGCACACATCTTGTGCTATGTTTTGTACATGTGCCCCTGAGACTCTATTCATTCAATAAACAACAATTCACAGATCATAGGATCCTGGGAAAGCATTATGACACTCGTCTTGTTGTTGTCTTCCTCTCAAGATTCACCAGTGGACAGTACTGGAGACAGGATATTAAGGAGTCTTAAATACCATCTTGTTCCAACTGTCTTGTCATGGCAGGGACACCTTCCACTAGACCAGGTTGCTCAAAGTCCCATCGAGCCTGGCCTTGAACACTTCCAGGGATGGGGCATCCACAACTTCTCTGGGTAAGCTGTTCTACTGCCTCATCGCTCTCACAGTAAAAAATTTCTTCCTAATATTCAATTTAAACCTACTCTCTTTCATTGTAAAGCCAGTAACTGTTGTCCTGCCATTGCATGCCCTCGGAAGAAGTCCCTCCCCAGCTTTCCTGTGGGCTCCCTCTAATTACTGGAAGGCCACAATAAGATCTTCATGGAGCCTTCCCTTCTCCAGGCTGACAACTCCAATTGTCTCAGCCTTTCTTAGCAGAGGTGCTCTAGTCCTCTGATCATCTTTGTGGCCCTTCTCTGGACTTGCTCCAACAGGTTCATGTCCTTCTTATGCTGAGGGCCCCAGAGCTGGACACAGTAATTCTAATGAGCCATGCTTATTTCCCAACCCCCAAGCTGTGATCTAACATTGAAAGTTAGGAGAAGGAGCCCACAAGACCTCAGACAGCAGAAACCATTACCTAGGGAGGTGTGATTGATTTGTTTTAAGAAATCTCTCTCAACCTGATAGTGCCATCTGAGTTTTCTACCACCCAGGTCTCAGCTATTTCTTCCTGCAAGTGCAGACCTAGCATTTGCATCATGCATGCATAGGTCCAGGCTGTAGAGACAGCTCCATAATGGAGAACCTATAAATAACTACCTGATAGCAGACAGACAGTCCTGCACTTCAAACCCTTCCCACGAAACTAGAACAAATCCTTGCCTATTCCCCATCTTAACTGATTTGTCTGCTGTGACTACAAACTTTCTAAGGCAAAGGCTTTGCTTTCCTATCACCCCAATCTTTCCTAACACATAAATCTCCTGTTCTGTTGAACTTAGGAGACTAATGTGGCATCAAGAAACTTCTTTGCAAGAATGCACAATCAGGCAGCAAATAAAGTGCTAAGACCCCAGGTGGCCCTCCAGATGCTTCCATCACAAAATAAAAAAAACATTCCTGAAAGCATTACCTGGAATGCCTTACCTGTACAGACACCACAATCAGTAAGCAGGTCTGGGCCATCAGAGCAAAGGACTGGTAGTCAGCAATGGCTTTCCCATCACTCCTCATTGTATTGTACATGGCCCCATAGGGGATGAAGAAGAGGATGAGGGAACTGTAGATCCCTTGCAACATGCACTTGACAAAGACAACTTTGTTAAAATAGAGGTTTTGCTGGCCAGGCACATATAGTTGAGGAAATAGCATGCTCCAACGATCATCCACATCCTGAAGGCAGAGAAGAGATGGTCAGATTTGCTGGCAGCTACCCAACCAAGCACACAGAGCACTTAGGGTTGCCCTGTTCCTGTGGCAGCATTTCCATGAAAACATGCATTTCCATGATAAAAGACTTAGCACACAATTGACTTAGTTGTGCTAACTAGCATGGCACATCCCAAAGTCACCTAGGCATACTTTCCATGAGAGGTGCATTTCACCTCTCTTGTGCTGAAAAAATTCACAGCCAGTGAGAAAAAATTTAATTTACACTTCCTCTAAAGCAGACTGCATGGTCTGCTCTCCAGAGAGTTGACTGGAAACTAAGGGTTGGAAAATACTTTCCCTAGGGTCAACACACAGGAAAGGCTGTCTTACTTGAATCCCTTAAGTGTCCAGAGCTGAACAGAGCTGTGAACCACTGCAGGGTTCCTACTTATTTAACTTGTAAAATACATACAGGAACAGCTTTATTGCTTTTATGTATTGTCAAACAATAATGATGAGGTAGAAATGTGTGTGGGAAATTACCACAGAAAAAACTCAACAGAAGGGCTGAACCTGGAAAATCTGGCTTCAAAGATCTAGCTAATTAATTGTTTTGTCCAATCATTAGAAATTCACTTGTCAGGCTTCAGGAACACAGCTAGTAGGATAAGAGTGCTTCGGAGGAGTGCTGCAATGACAGCTTGTGCTGTAGGCAGCAGCCTAACCCAAAAATCTCATCATACACTGAAATCCACAGACAAAATCAACACAGTCATAGAATCGTAAATGCCCCAAGTTGGAAGAGACTTATAAAGACCCTCAAGTCCAACTCCCCATTCCTCACAGGGCTACTGAAACCTAAATCATATGACTGGGGTGGAATACATCATCTCCCTGGGGCATCCTTCTTTTTGTGGTCTAAGCTCTCACTGGCAGGGTACCATTTCAGGGGTTACCACAGTATGTAGCCGAAAGCTGCTTTTGCTTCATGGGACCACCTCAAACCACCTGGAGACAAAAACCCTACCAAAAAAAATCCCCAAAGGGGTGGCAGAAACAGTACCTGATCAAAGAGACTCATTCCTAGCACTGGGAGGGAGGTATACACCAAATTGTAAAGCGTAATGAACCACTCATCATAGACAGTCTAGAAAAAAACAAACCAAAACAAAACAGGTTAGCAAAAAGCTTTTTAGTTTCTTGGGAAGTATATGCGATTAAATGCTGCAACATCTTGGTTTAAGACAAAAGGGATAAGATGACTCAAGCTCAGCATCCCTAAACAGGAGAGGGATCATGTTATACCAGCCCAGTTTGCTCAGCATCCACTAGTGGGCAAAGCCAAAGCAAGATCCCTCTGCACTATCCTGCACCCACCATGCCTGCATCCCCAGCCCCTGACTATCTGCACTCCTCATGGCTGGGTTTTGTTAGAGACTGTTTTGCCTCAAACAAACTCCATTTTTTTCACTGTAGATGCGCTCCTCTTCACACAGGCATCTCAGGGTTAAACTACTTGCTCCAAATATTCCAACAGGGCAAGCATAGGTCTTGCAACATCTGTACCAAGCTGTGTAATCTGTGTCATCAGCTGATGGCTGTAATCACTTTGAACAATTTTGAAAACGCTACAAGTGACATATGTGCTTCATAATGCACCAAAATGCCAGAGAAGGTTTAGATGGGATATTAGGAAGAATTTCTTCAGTGAAAGGGTGGTCAGTGTTCAAAACACATGTGGATGTGGCACTTGGGGACATGTTTTACTGCCGAACACGGCAGTATTGGGTTAATGGTTGAGAAATCTTTTCCAATCTTAATGATTCTGCAATTCTGTACATGTCTTCAGGCATCTGTCCTCCACCAGCAGCACAGTGGAGGCAGCAATATCTGCTTTATACCTATATGGCTGAAGAAGACAGACCTATGTTCATTCAGTGGCATTGAATTATAGAATGATTTTGGTTGGAAGGTACCTGCAAATGTCATCTAGTCCAACCTCCTTGAAATCAGCAGGGACATGTTCAATTAGATCAGGTTACTCAGAGCCCCGTCCAACCTGACCATGAATATTTCCTGGAATGGGATATCCACCACCACTATGGGCAAACTGTGTAAGTGTTTTACCATGTTCTTTGTAAAAAACTTCTTTCTTGGATCAAATCTATGTGTAGTTTAAAACCATTACCCTTTGTCCCATTGCAATAGGCCCTGCTAAGATGTTCCTCTCCAGCTTTCTTGTAGCCCCTTTAGGTACTGGAAGGTGCTCTAATTTCATCCCACAGCCTTCTCATCTCCCTGCTGAACCACCCCAGCTCTCTCAGCCTGTCTTTACAGGAGAAGTGCTGCCCTCTGATCATCTTCATGGTCCTGAGAAAACAGAAGCTGGACCTACCTGTGCTGAGAAGCCAGAGAAGAAGCCATACCAGAAATGCACCAAGGTGAAGGCAAAATTCTTATAAAAGAAGTATTTGAGGAACTTGCACATGCGGATGTAGGACCACCGGCCATGGACCAAGAGCAGGCGCTGCAGGTAACGGAACTGTGCAAAGGAGAAGTCGCTGGACAAGACTGCCTGCATCCCTTCCTGGCCACTGATACCAACCCCAATGTGGGCAGCTGCAACAAAAAGGTTGTTGATCACGTCGTTACACTGAGAGTTTTGTTTACCCCGCTTTTAAAGTTAGATTCCTGCACTGGAACATTGTGTTAATTCCCTCACAGCCTTCATTAAAATTCATATTCAAAGTTATTTAAAAAAATAAATAATTATTTTGGAGCAAGAATTCTTCCAGCAGCAGTATGATTTTGGGATACATTTACCATAACTAGGCTTTTATTATTTTAATGAAATTATAGGCTCAGTGACAATTTATGTTTTCTTTCTGAGTGCTTTCCAACAGCACAAATGCTGTTGGTCATAACAGCTGCTGTTATGAAAAAAATTATTTATATCGACATGTGACTTATATTTACATGCATGACCATTCTTCCAGCAGCCTTAAAACATCACCCCAGACAAGCAAAATCTTTAAATCATTTCTATATTTCTCAGACACTGAGCTACAAGGCAGACTGTAGCCTTTTCACATTTCCTGGGCTTTAATAGTTCAATCAAATATTTAGATAGAAGAGGCACATCTTTTTTAACAGTAAGGTGAGTTTATTAAACATGGACATAAGTTTAATGTGACAGCTAATTACACAGCTTTAACTAATGAGAACAATCTTGATGGCTGGAGGTTGGTTAGATTTAGACATTTCCACAGAACAGTGAATTGATAAAGTCCCAAAGTCTCAATCCTCTTGGTGGGGTGAGTGGGTTAGTTTCTAATTATCATGTACATTTTAACTTTTCTTCCCCTTTCTTTACTGACTGCCTGACTTATCTCCCTTGAAACTCGCTACTTAGCCTTTTTTTCTTAATTAAAAAGCTCCAGTTAATCAATTCTTGCAAATTAACACAAGGAAGATTAGCAATAGGCCTTCTGGATAATCTTAATTTAATTATACCTAGTTAGGATATCTTTTTCATAAATTCACTGAGGTAATGCAGTATCAAAGGATGCCTAAGGATGAAGGGGCCTGGAAGCCCATCATTTGTAACTCAAGGGAGATAATTAGCAAACAGCCCTAACACAAAGAAATGTTAACCCACACACGCACATGATATTATACAAACTATTTACAGGCAGAAAGATTTTCTTTCTGCTCTGCTGCCAGGCCCTCTATGAAACAAACTTATTTGTTAAATATATATTGCCCTTGTGGTGATGGCCATGCAGGCAGATGGGCACATTACAGACTGGGTGAGCTTTTCACAGGACCACGGAATCCCCAGATCCCCTGAGTTGGAAGGGACTCACAAGGATCATTGAGTCCAACATCCTAAGTGAATGGCCCATACAGGGATTGAACCACATCCTTGGCATTACTAGCACCCTGATCTAACCAACTGCGTTAGTGTCATAGAATGAAAGAATCATTTAGGTTGGAAAGATCATTGATTCCAACCATTTTGTCAGTTCTAAGGTAGAAACAGAGAAATAGGCACTTAGAGCAAACTTAGCTTCCTGCCATCCAGTGTGACCTAGATGGCAGGAGACATGAGTAGTGAGAATTCTCTGTAGAGACCTGCCAAAACTTGGCATGCAGGCACCTACCAGCACAAAAAGAGTGGTACTCATGTGTCTGAAAGAGGAACTCAGACACATGTTCCTGCTGCTAGCCCATCTCAGATAGTAAATGCCTCAGCAAGTCAGTCTGCTAGAGCATATAACTCACTTTTGATCATGCTGACATCATTGGCGCCGTCTCCTATTGCCAGAGTCACAGCCTTCTTGTACTTCTTCACCAGCTCCACCACCTGGGCCTTCTGTAGGGGAGTCACCCGGCAGCAGATCACCACTTTGCACATGCAAGCAGTTCTCACCAGCTCCAGCTCCAGGTTCCCTTCCAGTGCATAAGCCTGAAAAAAGGAGCAAAGGGGTGCTCAGGACTGACCAGCAGCAACTCCTGCCCTGACAAAGGATGCAGTGAGGTGGAAATGAGAACTGAGATAGGTCTTCCATTCAGCAGAAGGAAGGTATGGGATACCCCAAGGGAATCCATCCACTCTGTTGCAGGGAGCATCCACAATGAATACCATTCCATACAGCTTGCACCCTGGGTGCACCACAGCTGGATATGCACAGCAGCTGCTCTGGCTGATGCAACTTGCCAGACTGTCATAAGTGCCAAACATCAGAAGCCTAAATTAATGAAGCTGCTGCAAGGTCTGAGACAACCTGGTATATCTCCATGTGAGAGAGTCTCTGCTCATCCCTCTTGGATTGTTATTTAAGATCTGGGAGATCTGTGGTATAAATAGGAAAGATTTCAACTTAGGAGCGCTTAATTAAAAAGAAACAAAACAAGACATGGGAAAAGTTAAGCTCAGGTGAGCATGACAAAGCAAAACACAAAGTGGGGAGAAAGCTGCTGTGCTCTGAGTGCTGACTTTTAAATCAGACAGCTGTGTTATTTCTACTCTGGAAGCAGAGAGATAATTGGATATCTGGTCACCCCTCCAGGTCTCCATGTGGAGGGGGAAGTAGCAGAGTTATCCTTTCATATTTCTTTCAGCTCATGCTTTTTGGCTCTGTTCTTTGTTGTCTCTCTTTAGCAGATATGCACAGCAGGAATCTGCAGGACTCAATCCTCCTCAGAGCCATTACAGGAAGCCTACTGCTCTTTCTGCGTAATGCAGACAGTCCTTTGGCCACATATCCTTTCTTCTTGAAATAGAGAACATGAGTCACCAGTGTCCCTCTGTTAGTGGCAACAGGCTCGCTGAACAAGAGACCTTTTCATGGTTTAGCTTTAGTACCACTGGTCAGTACAGTCAGAGATGGCTTTTACCTCAACATCCTTCCTGCAGTGCACCAGCAAAATGCTATCACACTGCATATTAATGGTACTACTGCACACAAATCAACTGGTATGATGATGCCATTACAGATGCTAATGTGTTTCTGTTCACTCTCTTTGTTCAAGCAACACCAGACGTGTGCATAGCCCCAGCACAGCCATCCCACCCATCTGCTTGTAGGGATACAGCACTATGCAGATGCTATGTTTGAGTGGAACAGTATCAGCGCCACTACCATTGTTCAAGCTCATAGAAATAAATAAACGACATCTAGTTTTGTCTGCACTGTCATGGGACCCAGGAGAAAGCCATGATGAGACTCATTGTGTCCGCTCTATTTGGACTGGCTGTTTCCACACAGCCCGGATTTGAGTTTCTTTGTGTGAGATAGATCCTCTTTCCAAAGTGTGAGTGAGTGTGTGGTTTTCCAGGAATAAAAGGAAAGCACGGCCACATCTGTCAGTGATGCTTTGATAGCAAGGCATTCAGGGTCTGTGCTGCAGGCCAAAGGGATGAGTAGGAATAGGCAGGGGCTTGCAGCTGATGCCCATGTGATCCAGATGTACTGAACCTGACAAAGCTCTTGTCTGCTTTGTAGTGGAGATCTAAAGGAGATTATGGCCTTGGAGTTAAAGGAGAAGTGAGTGCAAAAGAGGGAGAGAGGGTACTCAGTAATGTAAACTAAAAGTATTCGGCATCTGTATACAGGTCACACAAGCCAAATAGAGCAAAGTGAGACCTTTTAATTAGTAATTTGCTGGGTTGGTGTAGAGCTGGGAGTGAAGTTTGCTGGAGTGCCATCAAGAGAGGTAGCAACCGCAGGGAACAGAATTTCTGAGAGTCAGCATCTCCCCGTACCTTAAACATCTACCTATTTGCTTTCACTGAGAACTGGGAAAGTAAAGTACAAGTGATGAATAAACCTGCTATAAACTAAGCCTTCCTCTCAGACAGGTTTAAATTGATCTAAATAGTTCTTTTTCTTTAACCTATTCTAAAAAGTTTTAATGTACAGAAAAACTATTCCAGGCCTTCTACTCTCACCAGGAAGATATTTCATCCACAACTATGTTATCTCAATTTAATTCCATTATTTTTTTTACCTGTTATTATTTGAAGAGTGTTACCAGACTGAGCAGTATTCCTCAGGCTCCAAAATCTTAATGCTCTCTGTTTTGCCTTATGCTTTCCAGACTATGCATGACTGGTCTCTCTTTGTACTCTCTCTCCCAGCCTGGTGTTACTTACTCTCTTTTTAAACAGTAAATGAAAACTCTGAACATCAAACAAATGTGGGATAACTCTCTGCACATGACACTTAACTTTCATTTTAGATCAGCAGTGATCCCTGAAAAGCCAAACTTTCCATGCAGTCTTGCATCTGACACTTAACAATTTAATCTGGAGCATATTGCTTCAGTTTGCTTGGAAGAATATCATGGGAAAGAGTAACAAACAATTTATTAGTTAAGAGTTCTGTATCCTATCTCTTAAGCATATCTGTTATCAGGTAGATTTAATAGAATACGTTCTTGGCATACTTGAAACCTATGTCTGATATTATCTTCTTGCTGCATACAGAAACCACCTGGTTATTTTTATAATATCTTTCTGGAAATTAAAATTGATCCAGCTACTCTACTCATCTTGTTCACCGAAGATCAGGGACAATTCTTCCCTGTTCCAGTCTTCTGAAACCTTGTCTGTCACTTCTGATGTCTCAGATAACCACTGAACCTAATCCTTAATAAGGGGGAAAAAAAATCCTATCCTCCACAAAGTTACACTTTTAAAATATTTTTCAGACTTTCAGTATGTCTTCCAGTAAGTTCTTCAAGGAACTCATCCCTAACAAGGCTCTGAATCTTCCTTACCAGGCTGTGGCCAGTGATAACCAAACCGTACACCCCATTTGCTTGCTCATCAGGTATAATTTTTGGTTTTTTTGAAGATTTTTCAAACTGAATGTTGATTTCATCACTGTCCAGAAAGGAGTCTGGCTTCATCTTCTTCCTTGCATTCCTAAAAAAAAATAAAAAAAAATCCAGGATAATAATATCTCATAAAGTTATATATGTTTTGCTAAAACAACTTTATGAAAATAAAAAATTGATCTTTCTGCCTGATAGTTCATTTCAATTTTCCCTGCATCCCTACATTAATATGCATTGTTTCACTGCTGCCATTTGTGCAGATCATCCACATGCTTCTGAATTTCTAACAAGCGGTGCTAAACATCTGCTGATTTAAAGTCAAATAAACCATCTGAGTTTCATGAAGGATCGATCCCAAAAGGTATTCAATTTTCTGTGCCTACTGTCTGACAACTACCTATTCCAACAGAAAAGAACTGAAAACTTTTCCCATTTTTCACCTATACCTAAGAATCTGTGTCTGCAGAGGAGATGAGTGAGGAGGGTAGGTTCTCAGATCCTTCCAGAGAAGGACCATATCAGAAACAGACACTAATGTGGATAAATGGCAATAACAGTAGAGCAACAGCATAGCTCAATCCTGAAGCCAAAGCCTTTGTGCCTCAAGATCACTTGTTGGTGAATCTCAGCTGATATTGCCTGTTTGACTCTGCTTTCTTGTATATTTATTTAATTTGACTTCTTGAATCAAGAAGATTTAACATTGTATTTTCAGAGATGATTTCTACATTGTACTTAGCTGCTGGATCTTCCATAGAGCCAGCTAGGCCTTATCTAAGGTTCCTGAATGAACTGCACCAAGTAATGCTGAGAGGAAAAAAAAGGTGGAGTGATACAAACCACAAACTGTTAGTGCACAGCACTGAAACTGTATTTCAGCCATTTACCTCAGCTCATTCAGTACATCATCAGATGTGCTGCCTTCAATAATGAAAACATCTTCCATGTCATCATTTAGCAAGTTGCAGGAGTAACCAATATTCACTGCTGTCTCTGGGAAAGATAAACCAGGAAGATGACTCATTTTAGCAGCCTTAAATTCCCCTTTTTACACACATGACAAAAGCTCTCTTTCTGACTCAAAAGATCTTAGAGCCTCTCAGAGTTAACAGTAAGAGAGTCAGGAGAGTCACTTTGATAGATGTAATAGCAAATGTCCCCTAACTGGGCTTCAAAAGGTCATAAAAAATAATTCTGACAAAATGAAAAAGCTTAAAAGACCATTTTGCCAATGCACTTGAAGCAACAAAAAATATTTCATGTTGATTCAAAAATTTTTTCCAGGATTTTTAACTTTCCCTCTCTCTACTTCCAGAAAAGCCCCAAATAATAGCACTGAAGAAGAATATCAAGGCATTTTGTTTGTAAAATTCTGAAAACCAAATTTCAGTATTTTATAGCAAAACTATTATGTCTGGTCAAAATGAAATGTTCCATTTTTCTCAAAAATTGTCTGCTCATTTCTTGGACGAAATATTTGCAAACTCTTTTGGCCTCCCTGAAACACCATTGTTTCAGTGAAGTTAGTATTTCTCCAAATGGATTCACTGAAGCTCATTTGCCATTCTTTTCAACTGCAAAAGCATGTATTTCCTCCATCTCTACTCTGCATCATCAAAGCCAGGAGCAAACTGAAACATGCTCAACATTCACTTTGATATTAAAGTTTCTGGAAAGCAGGATAAGATTTTTTCGAACTTCTTCACTGGGACAGTTGACTATACTAAAGTGATGCATAGTCCCTGTCAGACACTATGGGATGATTACTGTCACCTCTACAAAGGCAAAGGATGTTGCTTTCACCCTGCTACCAGCCTCAGGACAGAAGGTAACGACAGGTACTAACTACAGTTGTCTAGTATAATTCCAGTTAACAGATATTTTGCCTAGCTGGGAATGAAGCAAAGCCCTGTGTGTTTTATTTTCTGTGCAGTTTTTAAAGATGGATGAGAACACAAGTCTTGGCAGTACCACCTCACCAGTGCACGAGAAGAGAAGCATCCAGAGCTGTAGTGCCTTTACCTTGCTTATCTCCAGTGAGAACCCATATCTTGATGTTGGCTTTGGCAAGGGTCTCAATTGTCTGTGGGACTCCATCCTGCAGCTTGTCCTCAATTGCTGTGGCACCTAACAGCTTAACAGAAAACAGCAGGGAACTGATAAGTCTCCTTATTGCTGGCAAAGGAGAAGGCATTAAAAGGGGAGGCAATTACTCAAGCAAACACAAATGGTATCCAGGAATAAGGTTGTACTGATTTTCATTCTTCCTCAGCAAATTTAGTGTGTATAAGCCTGATCCTGCAGGTGTTCTAGTCTCTAATGCCCTGGGTTCTGATGAATAATGAACACCCATGTAATTATTTGCCAGAATGTTTGCAGACCTACAGGTCTGCATTCTCTCACATGTTTCTTTCACAGCAGATGCTGCTTTAACAGAGGGACAAAGTCATGTGTGCATCTGTGTTCCTGGGCTTCCATATATATCCTCTCACAGGGGCCTTGCTCCTAACTATATTGCAGATGTCACATAGCTGGCAAACATTTTTTCTGCCCTTAACAGACCTGTCTCCATCCCTGCTCCACACAGCTAAACTACAGACTGCTCGGGACACAAACTTCATTATTTTAAAGTTACTATTTTTCCTCTATTTTGGAAAGAGTTGGTGGTTTTAACCTGTTGTCAAAGGGATATGAAGATTTCACTGCTAGCTCAGGTTTAGACAGCATCTGCTACCACCTACTTCCTGCTGTTGGGAGACTAAATTCAAAGGTTGGCTTCGAACCAACCTTTTGGTATCCTGGGATGTCCATCATACATCAGCTATGAGTGTCAGCAATGTAGACAAAACTTTTGATGGAACTTCTCTATAGGGTCCTCAAAACTGTACAGTTTCCATTCTACAGTAGTCCCTGATCCAGCCAGAGAGAACTTAAATGCTATGGCTTACAAAGCCACCTCCTGGGAGCAGCAGGTCATCCTTGGCAGCCTGAGTCTGAGCTGGAAGCCCAGAGCTGGACACTGATAACAAATGTGCCCAGGAAAGAAAAAAAGGGCTTTCTTTTCCCTATTGCCATCATTCTTTGTGTAGCTACAGAAAGGCACACCAGGAGCATTATTTGCCTGTCTGTCCGTGATCACATGTAAGAACAGCTGGAGGGAAAGCCATGATACAGTCTTGACTGCGAATCTTCCTTAGTTTTTAGGTCAATCAATGATAAATGGTATTTTACTACTATTCTCTGAATCTATCCATGTTCCATCCCTTGTATCCTTATATCCTTACCTCCCTAAGGGCCCCTAGCAGAAGCCTGCCACACACAGGGATTTCTGTTCTTGCCCATCAACCAGGCCACGATACTTGGCAGTCATCTACACCCCAGCAAAACCCATCTATGTCCCCGCTGACTCTGGCTCTTGCAAGCCAGCCTATAGACCCACCCTCTGTTCTTCCCATACCTTTGGGAAGTAAAATCACTCCTGTACTGTGAAAGATCTTGTGTAAACAGTGTTTTATTCTGAGCCACACTTCTTCCTTCTGGTCTTTTATCTACTTAGGCCAAGACCTTCATGACCCTTTCTTGCAAAGCAGCTGGAAAATTCAACACCTAAACCTCCATGTCTTCCTTCTTTGAACATGACCCATAGAGCAGTAACACAGTTTTTCTGGGCATTTTCCACTATTCTATTGAGACCGGGAAGGGCAGTAGGCAGTAGGTCATGCAGCTTCCAGAGGCCAACATCTCCTCTGCTCACACGTGTTTCTGGTCCTACTGGCATGCTGAACATAGCACGTAATGGAAGGAGAAAAGGTGTATCTCCCAGGATTTCTGAGATTTCAAGAAAGCACTCATGCCAGTGAAACAGCTGAACTGCTTCTCCTCAGATCCCATGCATCCTTTTCATCCATTATTCATGTCTCTAAAACACAGGCAGATCCCTAAGGGCATTAAAAAACTGTAACACTGAGGGAGAGAAGAATGACTTGAACATCACAGTTTAGCTCTATTTCAAGTTGACACAAACATGTTCATGGACATCATCTACCCCTCCTGCCCAGGGCTGCCAGAACAAAGGAGACACTCTCTGAAACAGAGGGACACTGGGGTTTGTTCACTGCCTGCCATTTCAAAGACTGGTAAATAAATAAATTAGCTATTTGCACATACAAAGGATAGCTATGAAATACTTGTGTCCACATCATCTCCTGCAGGCTCTGGTATGTCACTTCATCACCAGAAAGCTACTATGACACCCACGTGAGTTAAAATAAAAACATTCCCCTGCAATGGTGGCTGACACCCCAGTTATAGGCTCCCGGTGGAGGTGCCAGTGAACACCCAGCATTGCCATGTTCTGAACTGCTCCTGTCACACAACCCACTGAACTGTTCCCAGAGCAATGTTTACTGAAGTCATACTGAACTGTTTACTGACAAACCACCATCCTCGCTGCCTCCCCCAGAGCTTGGCCCAGATTCCTTAAAGAACCAACCATTAGGTCTTTTTCAATCTCTTCATATAACTCCGACAGTTTTTCTTCCCGTCCTTCCAAGGCAGTGCTTGCTTCATGGTGGCGCCTGATCCAATCCTGGAAATAGTCTTCCTCTAAGTTTTTATAGGCCACCACGAGTGTCCTCAGACCTTCTCCAGCAAACTCCTGCAAGACAGTGGTGAGGTAGAAAGGTCCAAGAGTCTGGCTTACAAAGGACTCTCAGAAAGCAGCCTGCAAAAAGCATCTTGCCTAAAGTTTGCAGAGGAAGGGTGAAAAAATTGCACCTTACACCACAAATCTTGGGTTACAGGCAATTTTGTCATTGCTATTCATGGTCCTTACAAAGGAAAAACTCAAAAGGGCTTTCCTACTTTCTGGCTCCAAAGATTTACAGTAACCATATAATTGTTTTCCAGGCTCATATATCTCAAGAAAAGGTCCAGAACAGTGAGACCTAAATAAACCTTGAATGCAGCCTAGAATTGTAGACCTGGAATAAACATTTTTAGGGCATGAATTCTGGCTCAAATGCACAGCATGACCACAGCCAATCATGGCATCTCAGCAAGTCCTTGTGACTGTGTTTTATGATGGACAGTATGGAGCTCAGTGTTTGGTGGAATAGCAGACATATGTTTGTGAAAATGGAGGTGTTCCTCCAGGCTTGATGTAAAGCTGCATAAGGAGCAGGCCATATCCACAGCTCAGCTTTGCCCTTTCCTTTGCCACAAACCTTCCCTGGCTCCTTCAGGCAGTGAGCAGAGATAGTTTTGCTATTACACAACCCTGCTAGCAAAACTCTCTGTTATTTTACACTCTGCAACTTATCAGCAGGATCTGGCATCACAAGGGGGAGTAAATATCAACCAAAACATCCCCTCATGTAAGTACAATCACCCAGTGCACACCATCAACAATATAAAAGGCCACAAGTTTGAGCAATGCTTTTTCCTTGCTGCCCAGTCAGCATGTCCTTAAGGCTGTGTAAATTAATTTCTCTCTCTAATCCATACCTAAAAAAATTGGTGTTTAGGTCCTGTTCCTGAAAATCTGTCTTTTCTTGTTTCAACAGTAAGTATGCTTCCATACCGGGAGAAAAAGAAACCATCGAATGCAGGAATGGTGTTGAGACTTACATTCAGGTGTTCCGTGGTCTCCTCTTTGAGAGAATCACAGGATGAATGAAGCCGTTCATAAAGAATGGTGTCAGCCCCCTTGCAGTACAAAGTCAAGTCACCTTCTGGACTCTGCACTATGAGGGAGAGGAAAAAAATGCTACAAATCTCAGGTTGGCATTTCTGGGATACACAGTCCTTCCATCAAAACAAAGAGAAATTTCTAGAGGTGTCTGAATTTCATCAAGTTCTGGCAAACTCTCAGGAACCAAGACAATCTCTGCTTAGAAAAGAAGATAGTGTGGATACTCCCCACCTTAGTGGTAGCAGCACAGCAACTGTACCCAGGCTGCATTGATCTGAGCAGACACTCCTATGGACTATGCTGTTCCTACAGGCAGCACTTCAGGAAGTACATCTGCATTCAAAAGTTAAGAACAGGGTTTTTTTAGGGAACTGATCCTACTGCTCCTACTTCTTCTACCAGTAAACTGTAACTATGATATTTCAATTCCTGAAATGAGTATGATGGAGGGTTAATAAAGCCTACAAAGGGTTTCTTGAATAGTTTCTGTATTTTCCCTTTGGGTAAGTGGGTTTCCCAGATCATTCTTGCTTTGTCCTTTCCTACTTCCTCAGCTTTCATTGATAATTTTACGACTGATTAGAAGGAAGGCTTTTCCTGCATTTTAATGAAGGAAGCAACATATGCAAAAAGCATAGTGTCTTCAGGAGTCTGGTGCATCACTGTGGTCCAGATGTGATATTCTCTCACCTGCCTGTGTTAAGTATTTTTCTAGCACTGTTGCTGTGTAGTGGAAAAGTCAAAGCAGCCCATCTCAAGACCTCAAAAGTAAATGTTACTATGTAATTCAGAGAGCGTTGCAAAGGAGGTCTAGAAAAAGTCATCATAGCAGGCTGAGGGACAGCTCCAGAGCCTAAAAGGTCAGGAAGGAAAGAAAGGAGCAAAGGGAACATACCAATCACAGACATTCTCTTGCGAACGTTGTTGAAATCAAGAATAGACAGAAGTTTATAGACTTTTGTTTCTCCCATTTCCACGATGGTGATGGTCTCTGGTGTGCGAGCCCGAAACACGAATCCGAAGTTTCTGGCAGCAGTGACAAGGGCTCCCTCATCAGGAGATTGGGCCTGATACACTAAGTTACCTGACGTGAAAGAAAAAAAAAAGGTAATGTGTCTTTTGCCTTGTTTCTGAGCTAACTAAATACAAAATCAAAGAAATTATATAGTGGTTATTCCATTGCTTTTTTGTCCATTCACAGAGGTGAAGCACTGAAAAGCACCTTATGTTGAAACATCTCCATCAAGTCCCACCAACCCATCCTCCAGGCCACTGCAAGAGGTACTCTGGATTCTTTTGGGGTTTTTAATCACTCTCTTTGGAGTCTAACAGATCTCCCTGAGAGGAAAAGTTTCTAAGGGGTAACCCCTTCTAGTTATATCTGCATGTATTTTTCTCATCAGTATTTTCACCAAACATCTGTCAATTAACAGTTCTAGCCTTTAAAGCATGGCTTTCATCCTGTCTGTGTTTTGAGGCTGACCCAATACCTGTGGAAACACTGAGTTAGAGGAGCTAATGAATTTTTAGTGGATAGGTGCTCTACATTCTTTGCTTTATGGAACTAGGAGCAGAGTAGAAAAAGAGCGGGGCAAGCATCTGCCACCTCAGGGAATCTGTGGCACCTGCAATTTCCGCACTCCAGAGATGTGGTGTTTGCGGTAGTGTCAGCTCCACCACAGGAACACACAGGGAGTGGAGGCCCTGGTCCTTTCTCTTCCCATGTGGCATCTCCAAAGACATTGATTTACATGTAGTCATACACTACAGAAAATCACCAGGGAGCCAAAAGGACCAATAACAGCTTCTGTGGAGAGAAGACATTCTGTGGTGTGAGTGAACATAACCACTCAGTCTGGTGCCTTCAACAGTCCTCACCTTCCTTCTTCTCTTCTGGCATCACTGTGTGACAAAGTGAGAGGAGCCGGAAGAACCTGTGCGTCGGGACATCACTCAGCTTCACAGCTTCAACCAGACTATGGTCATAGAATGCAAACTTTGGGTCGGCCAGTGGGTTGTATGAGAAATCAACCTTCTCTGTGTTCTGCAAAAACACGACTCAGTGTTATTTGTGGAGCTCTCATATGTCTGCACACCAGTGCCTGCCTAACACAGCCCCTCTCCCCTCCTCACGTTTGCAAAGGACACTACCCAGGCGGGGGTGCTCCTGTCAGAGATTGGTGGATCTAAGTAAGTGGGAGGTCATGAAAACTGTTTACTTGTAGGACAGGCACTAAATATGCCTTTCAGAGCAGCACTCAGGCTGAGAACCAACGAGTTAAACTGCCTTTCTGAACAGCAGCTAATGCTGCTATAGGATCCCTGCCAATGCATTTCTACAGCAAAGAAGTGCCTGCCTTCAACACATGCCTGCTTGGAGGCATCATGCTTCTGACGTCAAAGGCTGCCTGTGATAGTGGAATGTGGGAACACAGTTTAAAACAATTCAAAAGGCTGTCTTTTCCACCCTGTTCTTCCAAAGCAAGAAAAAATCATGATATGGAAAAAAATAGGACAGACAAGTTATATAAAGGTTAAACTCCACAGGCAATGCCCTTTTTGCCAAAAAACAAGGAGCCTCAAGCAGAGTGGAATATGCTGGAGACATGGCCAGAATCTCACAGCATGATGTGTCATGGAGGAATGCACTGCCAAGCCTGCCTGGGACAATTCCGACTCCCACCCCCATCCCTGATTAGCTCAGAGTTTCCAGGATGGGAGTCATCCTTCTGACCTGTGCGCGCTGACATTTAGCACTTAGAGTAAGACACAGACACACACCTCCCACGCTCATCTGTGCACCAAGGTCCAGGCACAGCAACATCATGGATGTGTGGGCAGCAGGACTTTGCTCCAGACAATATCATGGACAGGAGGGTGGGGTGGGCAGCATGTGTCCCCAGGCAATGCTGCCTGAGCGAGGGCAGGCTGGAGGCACAGTACTCAGCACAAACAGCCAATTTCAGTAGGTAATTTAAGTTCTAAATGACCTGAAAATGAATCATTGGAATGAGGAGTGGGATTTTCATCATCATCTTGCAGTTTGTTATTTGGATTACTGTGCGCAGTTTTCAGACATTTTAGAAATAAGGACATGTGGATTTGTGCCAGCAAACAGAGGCTAAAGAGAAATGCAGAAGTCACGTGCTTTCACACTTTCCAAAGTCCAGACTTAAGAGGAATTTGACCATGACCTTGCTACTGATATGAATTGAACTCACTGTTTCCCTTCCAAACCTTTAACTGCTGAGGTTAAAAAAAAATTCACCAATGTCCAAGTTTTCAACAGACTTGGCCAAATACTTGTAAGTATCAATGGCCAAATAAATATTCAAGAGGAGCTGTGCATGCACTAGGATGTCACACGAAAGAGAGAGAACAGTGTGCTGTTCCAACCTGCAGGTTTTAAGCCAGTCTTACTGGAATTCTCTGACATTCAGAGGAACACATATTGCTATTATCAGCATCAAGATCATCTCTTTCAGGGTCAAGAGCATGAGCTATGCCTTTGTGGGTTGTGTTCATTGGTACTTAGCCAGGTTCACTGAAAGCAGAGACCCTGATAGCAGTCAAGCACTCACCTCATTTATTTCTACTCTTTGTCCAGACATATCATACACATCACCTGCAAACAAGAAAGACTGAGGTTATAGCCACAAACTCTGTGTAAGTGCAGTCTCTGAGTTTCTCTACCACAAAAATTGGTTAAAGTGTATCTAAGCTAGTATCTATTGAAAAGTTTCAGTAGGCATAAATATCTTGACATGGACACTAGAGACTAATGATACAGATCAATCAGTTTCTGCATTAATCTGTGGCAAAATCTGGAGACTGACAGATGCTTGAAACTCAAATCAGTTACGATAAAATTGACTGGCCTTTGGATAAAGAAGACTTCACTCCAGCTGAGCCCAGAAAGGACTTAGTGCTAAGTAGGAAACAAAACTGCTTTCAGGGGATGACTTTTCTTGTACTTTTATGTTCAAATGTGATACAAAATCAAGCTCCTGGATCCAACTTGATTTGCAACAGTCCCTGGATACTCATAGAAAAGAGTTTTCAAAGAGCATTCTTCCCATGCCTAGGTAGCAAGGCTGCTCTATTGATTTTCCCTGAACTGATGACCATAGGAATAGAAGACATCTTCAGGAAACACTGTTAAGACTTCTGCTTGAAGAAAAGTTTCACTATGAACGTCTGGACTGTGCCCAGCCCAGCCAGTACCAACACTTAATTGAAATAAAAGTGAAATGCAACGAATTACATGAATTACAGATTCATATCTGCACCAGCAATCTCAACTGTGACCAAAGTCAATTGTAGCGCTGGTGTGCCTCCACAGAGGCCCTGAGAGTGTAGAAGAAATTTAGATACCATCTCTTCTGAGAACTGCACATCTTCCATTAAGTCTCCAAAGCACCTTTAGTAACACTAGAAGTAAGTCATCCTTCCTAGTATATGGCCCTGAACAAATCCACAGAAGCAGTCTTAGGAAGAAGCTAAGCATTTTGAAAACTATATACAATAGGCTGCTTCCTTTCCATATATTTTCCATTCATTTCTTAAATCCATATCCTGTGTCTGTGTTAGTAGTGACACCCACTTTGGAAAAGTCAGTGAAGGACACATGATTGAAGGGATTTCAAACTGTTTAGCAGTATCAATGCTAGCTGTCATAGTAGCATTGTTTGACATGTGGTGGTCTCCAAAACCAGATTTATAGGAAGAAATATCTTTTATTAGGTCAGCTGGTAGCACTGATAAAAAAGGCAAGCTTTCTGGTACACTAACACATCAACAGGTCTGGTACAGGAAAAGCAAACATCCATCTATGAATAAGCAGTGACTAATTTCTCTGGGATATCTAATGATATTAATCATTTAGTTTGTGAAGTGTTAGCACCTCCTGAGCAGTATGAAGAAAACTGCCTGAGGCCATACAGTGAATGAGCCTCTTAAATAGATGACTTCTAGGATCTATCAGAGAAAACAACTTTTGCTTCCTATTTTTTCCTACTCCCTACAAACTTTTCTCTCTTCTGGTACATGAAGTGTGTCAGGGCTAAAGACAAAGACTAGGCCATTGACGTGTCCAGCTACCTGAGAAGGATATGGAAAAACACTGCTCATGACATAAGGAACTGTTGAATGTGAGAGACAACAGTGACAAAATCTGCAGATAACACCATGAGGGATGACTGACTTCATAAATGGCTAAGAATGAGTTCTCTATGTCGCGTTTGTTATGTTCATTATGTTACGTTTTACAGGTTTAGCAACACCTGGGTAACCATGCCAAAAATACCATAAAAAATGAGATTACCTAGGTAGTAATTCCATAAAAAAAAAATTGAGTACAGATGTAGGTAAATCTGTGACCAGTGAGGAGATAAAGTGCTAGTTCTTTAGTTTGCATGACAGTGAAGCAGAAAAAGGGATATAAAAGAGTGGGGGAAAGGGGAAACAAGGAAATTATATTAAAATATGAAAAGTATGCAATCAGACTGACCAGGAATTCTTGAGGGGCAGCCCTGCTCTTGATCACTGCAGCTTCTTACTTGACACTCTCTTATGGATATCAGATTTAGTCTCAGGCATACAATGAAATAAAACTTAAAGGATAAGACAAACAGATAACATCACATACCATAGGATTTGCCATTGATGGAGCACTTGTTGAAACACATGATGTTCTGAGTGAGAGTTCCTGTTTTGTCTGAGAAGATGTACTTGATCTGCCCCAGTTCTTCATTGAGTGTAGTGGTACGAGCCTGAGCTGGCGTGTCATTTGGCGGATAATACATTTTACGGTCCCAGTCAATGTAGAAACTGTTACCCAAGCGTATGATCTCTACACTGATGGAACAGAGGGAGTAGGTGGTGGAATATTGATTAGTTTCAGGGACAAGATTTGTCTTCAGCACCACCATTAACGATTGCAATTAAAAGACAACTTTGGAGGTAATGACAAGTTGAACTCATCTGTCTTTAGATGGCTTGTACTATGGGATGCTGAAGAAAGTCCCACTGAAATGATCTGTTAGATTTATAGCAAATTCTTTTCCTTTTTTAGTAAAACAACTTGGAAATTTCAGAAGTTTTCAGATTGAGAAGCGAATTGGGAGCAGTGAGTTTCACTTGGTGCTGTTCCAGGAGATAGTTTCCAGCAGAGCCCTAAGCTGAGCCCAGTGCTGGGACACAACCATGTCTAAAACAACACAGAACTCCATGGCAAGTGAGGCATTTTGTCACTCAGTACAACCAAAGAGCAGTATCAGCTCACTGACGACATGAATTTCCACTTTGCTGCTGGTGTGACATACTAGACCGGGATGGGATTCATTCCTCTTATTTGCCAACACAAAAGAGAGTCTGAGTATCAAAGCTGACTGAAAAGTTAGATGCACTGATAAACTGAACAGGGGTACTCAGTCTATACCTCAGCCTCAAGGTTTTGAGAGCATCACAGACACATGCCACCACTGCTTGTCTAACTAAAATAGCCAACATAACACTACATTCTCTGGGAAGAGGCAGCACTCACACTGCTGATATAGCACCAAGTACTATGGATCTCACCTGCTTACCTGTCATTCCACTCTTTGCCTGAGTCCTAAAGCCACCTCAAAGAACATGACATTCTCTTTCATGGACAGTGCAAGTGAGAAGGAGCAAGATGCTCAATGTAGTAGGCTTCCATCCTTGCTGATAGGATCCTACAGACCTACACCTCCCCTTAATCTGCAGAATCATCCTCTCCTCTCCCAGGGCTCAGTGCTGTTCCCGCTCCTACCCTGATAAATCCCTCTGAAGGCAGCAGAAATAAGAAAAACATTGCTGTGGTTGTGTGCGATCATCCACTGTGGGGTAGTGTCTGGGTTTAGGGAAAATGCTGCTCCCAGCTAAGCCAAAAGCTCAATCTCTCCTAGGATCAAATGTGAAAGGAGTATCTGGCACATACCTGACATAGAGTGAAATTGGTACCACTGTGTTTAGAATGATCACATATGACCAGAACATGAGGAAGGCGGAGTAGGAGGCAGAGTTGACACCTTCTGCCCAGGGCAGATAGACCTGGAAGTAGTAGCCTGTATCATGCTCCCAGATGCCATTGCCAATGGCTAGGATGAGACACATCAGTGCTAAAAATGCAAAGATCTGGAAAAAGAAAACAAACAAAAAAGACCCCCAAACAAAACAAATCAAAACTAAAAGTATTGCATTTTAGAAACAAGGATTTATTACATACAGATTAAGCAGAAGACCATAATGAGATTGGGTTGGACAGCCTAAATCATAGGAAAATGTTTCTAGGGATGAAAAGAAAAAAATCAGCAAAGTTATGACACCTTTACCTCAAGAACAAAACTACACAGTGCAGAGTTTGGCAATTTGGAACTACAAGTCCTCAAACAGCTGGGGATTTAAATCTCAAGCAGATATCTCATTAAGGTGATCATGGTCAGTCAGCTGCAGAAAATGAAACCTAATTAGAGGTGAGTTAGGCTCAGGGTCCCCCAACACCTGGCTGCACACTTGGCAATAGAAACTGTCTGGATGGCTTTACATGGCCATTTGCTGAGGACATTGTAGTCTTCCTCACAATTTCTGAAAAATGGGTAAGGATAATCCAGCACTGTGCAGTTTGGAATTCAGCATTGGACACCATTCTGGTGGTTAAAGGAGAGGTAATTGCTGACTTAAAAGTAATGCTTGCCTTGGTGTCTGCCCTCAATTGGATTGCATTTCCTCTGAGCAAACAGAAAGCAACACTAGTGATGTGTATCCTTGGAGTTTAGAGAAGCCAGTTTCCTGAAGCCTAAAGCCACCAGGGAAACAGCAACTGGGAAGCGAATTTCTAAGTGGGACACTTAGTGAAAACTAGGGCTTGCTCATGAACACGATTTTATAGACACAAAAACATTACAATGCTCATGAAGTATTTTTGATTAAAAGAAGACAAGAATGAGACAATATAATTACTTGGAAAAGAATAAAGTAGAATGGGAAGAAGCAAATTTGACAAAAATTAATACAAATTGCAAGGAATATAGAACTATGAATATCTACCAGTCATAAAATATTAAGAAAGGAAAACATTAAAGTCATAAACAGGTATGTGAAAAGCAGACATGTTAACAAACAGTCCTCCAAGAGGAAGGAGCTAGAAAGAAGAAGAAGGAAGTATCCAACTCATATGATGTAGCAGATGGAAAAGACAGATAATGGTCACTGACAAGGAACAACACGATATGGCTCCATCTGCTAATAAGCATTTGCAATGCAGTGGACCCCTGCAATTTAAAAATGGAAGCTCAGGAACCAGTAAGGTTAATTTTTAACAATGCTTTGAAAACTGGGAAGCTCCACCATCCTGGAAATCTGCTAACATAATTACAATATATGTAAAGTAGAAATGTCGATAGTGGGGAATATAAAGTATGGCTAGCTTGACATCCTTCCTGGACAAATAATTCTTTTGACATAGTCTTTTCCAAACATTTGACATAAAACAACCAGTGTAATAATAAAAAAGTGAGGATGTGGAATCAACTGGCTGCACAAAAAAGCAATTAAAAATCACCTTTTGCAAGTATAATCATTAGGGAGGAAATATCAGTAAGCTGAGCCATTATGTAAAGGCAACTCAGTAACAATCCCATTAGAACCATAATCAACCCTTTTAAAAAACAGTAAATGAGGTACAACATAGAAACATTGATGGTAAAGCTAATATTTGTATTGCTGAGGTAATCTGTGAGAGGAAGAAGGATAGTTTCATGGAGTGATACGAATCACTTGGTGAAAAGTTCATGCCTGATCACCTCGAGTTTTAATACCAAGAAGTCACTAAAAGGGAACTGCAGTAAGAAAAGGTGCTAGGCTGAGTTTCAGGGGACACGTTTACCTCCCATATGAGTAGTAGCTTTCCTCTTTAACTGTGAGAGGCCAAATAAATTACTCAGCTTGTGAAATGGAGGCAATATTCCTTGCTGGTAAGGAATGTAGCGCAATGTTTTTAAACCTCTGTGACCAGCAGTGAAAACAGACTGCAGTCTGTGCTGTTTGTAATCATCAAGACATGCCTTTCATATATCCTTAAAAAGGCATGACCCACCACCTCGCTGCCGCACAGGTAAAAAATTGGCCATTTGTAGAGTATCAAAATTCATGTAGGCATTTCAAAGTATGATTCAGCTATAGAAATATACACAGCCAAAGGCAGCAGCTGAACTTTCCCAAGGTGTCCACACCTGTGTCTGGGGTATTGGGACAAGAAGATCTTTAAGGTCCCTTCCAACTCAAACCATTTTGTGATTCTGTATCACAGCAGCTTTTGTCTACAACTGCACTTGCTTTATGTAAATTTTGTTTTATGTGCATTTGGCATGTCCACACTCTTGTCCTTCACAGCTCTCCTCATGTGCAATATTCCTGCTTACACACAGCTCACTAACATGCTCTTTACTCTGAGACAAATGCAAAACACCAAGCTTTTAACAGCAGCCCTAGAGATTAATTTCTGTGCAGAGAAACAACTCTGTGCAGGGTGTTGTAACTATTGCCCTACAGGAGAAGGATGTGAAAAAACTATGATTGTAGGCTTGGGCATGCTCGTGGGGCTTCCCAACACAAACCTCCTCCCTCCCTGGGTCCTGCCTGTGCATTACTATAGAGGGATTTTTAACAGAGAGAGGGCACAGTGAGCCCTACATGCTAAAGCAGTGCCTGGGCCTCAAAAACAACGATGGCTCGGCCTTGAGCTAAGTTAAAGATAGAACTTAGAGAAATAATTAGACAAAAATAAAAAGAGTAAGAAGAATGTAAACATAGGGGGGGTGCATATGCGAATGTATAACCAATTAACTGATAGTTGGGGCGCATGCTTTGTGTGTGGGAAAATGAACTATTATTTAAACTGCACCTTTTTCTGCAATAAACGAGCGTTTCACCATTACTTCTGGGAAGATTTCTGATTTGACTCGGAACCGACCCCACAACACATTACCTGCGAAGGAACCTCCTGACTAAGAATTTTGCAAAGAGGAGGCGGCTTTTGACAAACATGGACTGTTGGACTGTGAGTTAAAACTGTTTTGGTTTCTTTGTGGCTCTTTGAGTTCTGCTCCAGGATTTGAAACAGTAAATCATGTAAGAGATGAAGGTGACAGCCCCCTTCTCTAGGAACATGCTCCCCTAAGGAAGTTCTGAAGAAGAAAGCAGTTTTGGAGCTGACGGGTGCATCGCAAGTGGAGGAACGTTAACTTCTCCCTCAGGTCACTGAGAAACACTCCCAAACATGAAAAAGAAGCTGTAGTTGCCATCTGGAAAGGTTTACTCCTGGTTAACCCTTGTTGGAGCAGACCAGGGCAACATTTAATGAGAACTCCGTTTTCAACCTGCTTGAACATTGCTTTGTGCCTGGAAGTTTCATGACCAAATAAACACAAAATAGCTTTGCCAGTGTTAACGTGGAGTAAGTTTCATTACATTTAAATGAACCATTTATAGCAAGCTTTGGCTGCTTTGTATTTCCAAACTCAAGAGCACAAAATAGTGCCTGTCTTTATGACCACGCTCTGTAACCTTTGATCACCCCGTGAGCTGGAAGGACCCAGTGCCACATCCCCTTAGGTGTACAAAGAGCCTGGTGCTTAAGATAGACCAGAGCTTTATTTAGACATCAAAATTTTAGGTTCTTTAAAAATGTGTAAAGGAGACAAACACACCCTTGACTCCTCCAGCGCCCAAGAACCCAGGCAGAGGCTGATGCAATCGGCTGTAACTTGTGCAGCTTTTTAAAATAGAGCCAGGAGGTAAATTCATCTCGTTTGTGTTTACGAAGAGAGGCCAAACAGACTGAAAGCTCTGGGTGGGATCCTTGGCTTGTGAAAGGAGATTTGGCAAATCTTAATTGAATGTTACATTCCAAGTTCCCTATTCAGCTTTTCTCTGCTCTTTTTCTGCTCAATGTGGATTCCCCACAGCCCATTTGCCTCTCCAGCCAGAGCATAGCAGAACACCTAAGAAAATGTGAGGTTTTTCAAATGTTTGCAAAATACTGACTCTAAGAGGCCCAAACCTTGTTTTTTTGCTTTTACTGTCCCCTTAAGGAAAGGAGGGGAAGAGAACACTGAGGAAAACAAGCTGAAGATAATAATCAAGATTTGTACTTGGCAGAGATTGGTGCAAGGTTATTAAAGTTAAGGGCATGTCCCTACTGTACTTGGAACAAGGACTCAAGAGGGACTGAAGATAATTCTGGAATGGCTCTCTGTGCTGTGACATTACTAGGCATCCCTGGGCCCACCTGAAGAACTTTTGAGATCCTGAGAAAAAAGCAGGAAGATAAAGGGCTGAGATGAACTGGGAAGGCTGGAGAATGGTGCCATCCTGGAAATTTCTCCACTCTAAGCCCCAGTACCGAGGAAACCTAAAGCCACAGAGGGTAGGGAGAGGTCAGGATAGCCTTGCTGTGATGGACAGACTGCTGTTGGATGCCTCCTCCAAGGCTTGCTCCAGCAGCTGAGGATGGATCCTGGCCCCAGCTGGCTATTAGACTGATCTGGAGAACAAGAGCAGGAGGGAAGAAGCAGGAACAGTAACTATTAGACCTTGCCAGTGTCATAAACTGAAGGTGTTGCAGAATACATGGAAAAGTATGACAGGACTTCACCCAAAGGAAAATAAAATCTGAAACTAAAGACCTTTTCTTTGAGCAATATTGATTAAAGTAGTACCAGAGGGTATGTCTTCCTTCCCTGAGAGGCTTTAAACTCAAGCAGTAAAATCTTGGGAGAGTTTGTAAAAGAATCACTACCTCTGTGTGGGAGTATTTGCCATTTGTTAAAAACACTGATGAGCTTAACCCTCAAATTAGATCTGGTTTTTAATCTGAAAAGCGTGCCTGCTATCTAAGATTAGTGTTCTCAAATTTCCCAGCTGCTAAAAACACCAGTTTCTGAGCATTAATGAGACTATGTCTAATATTTTATCTTAATGTGTTAAGTCAGAAGCTAGCATCATGTAAATTACCAAACTCAATTACCACATCCTATGCAGATACCACCAGAGATTCCACGAAGTTGAAGAGGGAGAACAGATAATAAATAGAGAATGACAAAATTACTAGGAGAAAAAAGGCATTTGCAGGCTTAAAAATGTTTCTCACACAAAAATGCAGAGCAAGGGAGAACAGGGAAAATGACAAGCTCAGAAGAAAAGTACTTATTTCTGTCAGTGTAATGGCCTTGCTTTGTAAGATAGGCTCACAGAAGTGCTGCCAAACTCAGACTGCTAATAAATTATTATATAATATTTCTTTTTATCCTTAGTCACTTCTGCAATTCCCTCATCTGTGTGGGTAAAGAGGTGGAGCATCTAGAAATGGTGAACACACCTGAAGAAATGAAGACACATTAATCGGACTTACCACCATCACAAGGACATTCATGAGCCGATCGATGCTCGTTCGTTTAAAAGTTGTTTTTCCACTGTTCTGCATTAGTTTGGTGTCTGGCCCTGGAGACAAAACACACTTGTTAATTTTAGTAATAAAGCTTAGCTGTTCTAAAGCTGATTCCCTCTGAGGCCCCACTGTGCTTGCCAGCATAAATAACCATCACAGCTTTCTTGAAATCAGGTACAACTGTTTACAGTGCTAGTGGGAAACTTGGGCAGAAACAGGTTAAGTCATTTGCCTGAGATTATATGGAGAGAGTCGCATAAAACCATTAATTCTGGACTTTGTCTCAGCTCTCTTCTTTCAACATTCAATCCTCCCTTTCAGTTTTAATTACTTTTAACAGAATACCTGATATTGTTGTGTTATTGGTGACATATTTATTATACATTATTTCATATATCTGGAGGAGTATAGAAACAATAGAAGGACTATGCTTATAAAAAGCATATGCCTAATCAATAATAGTATTGATGGTCCTGATATTCCAATATGGATTAAAATCACATAGGAATGAGAAGGAATCTTTAATTGAATACACGAGAGAGTTCTTAATCGAATTCTTATATTCCTCCTTACTGATCAATCAAGACTCCCCTCCTCTACTTTGCTGTGCTCAATTCTGAAATAAAAAACTTTGTTGTTCTTGTGGTAGAATCATATTTTCCAAAGAAGAAAATGCTCCATTCCTTTGTGAGTGCTGGGTGTGATGTACTTCCATGCTAGTGCTGCTGTGCTCTCCAATTCACATCAGTCTTTCTACGTACCAGCATAAATAACAAGTCCAAAGCACCACTCTGTGTTCCTAATAGTACAGCCCCTCAGCAACATCTTCTCATTATCTAGGGCATACTTCTCTCCTCGAAGAGTAAGAGTTCCTGTGAATTTATCCAGTTTGTTATTTGGCGCCTCACATCTGACTTCACCTGTAAAAAGAAGGTGAAAGCAAAAATGCAAATCTTGGCCCAGAAAGGTGTCATCAATACCTCATTTCTAGCTGTCCCTCAGAGAGACGGCGTTTCACACTGTAGCTGCAGTTGTCTCCTGACCCTGTCATTCCCATTCTGTATCTTCTATTTACTGGTGTTTTGGGATGCTGTTCCCTCCCCGTCTTCATGTCATAATCCAGTGGATCACAATGAACTTGGATTTATCCAATTCTTTGAAATTTTTATTGGTGGAGTACAAAACAAAGTTTTCACAGCTTTTATGTGGGTGAGAAGAAATGTTGAACCAGCAGTATACTTTTAATCCTTTCACAGCAAGTTCATAGTGGTAGGATGTCACTGGATAACTTTAGCTATACCTGCTGACATCACCTCTTTTCTGATTTCATTTTCTCTCAAACAGCAGGAGCCCAAGCGAGAAAAATCATAGCCTAAAGGCTGCAAAAGAGTAATTAACTGAGGTGTCTTTGTTCACTGTTTTTTAATTTCATCTGTTCTATAACTCAGGTCCAAATAGCACATAAAAGGATTTTGCTATCTTCTTTGGCCACGCAGCTGACACTGAGAGTGATTGGAGTGTCTATTTCCAAGCTTTATATTTATTTCTTGTGATAAAATGTGTTCAGATACTTTGGTACAAAAATGACTATTTAAATCAACAATTCTACCTGACATTTAAAGATTCAAAGCAGAGCCCTGTGGATGTACTGAAAAGAACCGAAAAACATAAATACACCTTATTGAAAGGGAATACAAGAGTTCACTCTGTTCACTTAATCAGCAGGAATATTAAAACTATTTTGATTACAGGCTGAAAATACCTACTAAAAACTAGCATTTTCAGAGTACAGCTTTTCCAGCTGTTCTCAAACAAAACACACCGGGTTCAAGAAACTGGAAACAAAATCTAGAGAAGTCCAGAAGAAAAATACAGCTTTAAATATCATGATAGTCTCCACTACTACACATTTTAAAATCAAAAATTCATGTATTTTCATAGTAGTCTAGGGCAGACAAATTGTCAGACTCGAAAGATAAAATCATTACGAAATTCGAGAGTGAAAATTTCTAGAGATTCCTCCAGTACACCTGCATTTACCCCCATTAACTGCAGCTGAAGATACCACAGCAAGGCATAATGTCTCCTGTCTCACTCTCCCACTAGCAGCAGTAAGATATCCAGAGTGCATTTCCACTGATAGAGTTAAATGCTGACAACTTGTGATAAGTAGTAGGTTACTGAAAAGTATTGTTTCCTTTCTTGTCTCCCAGTTCCCTAAATCAAGTAAAGAAGTTCAGTGTTTTGCAAGCATTTTCCTTATCTGAACCGTCACAATGTCAAACAAACATCATAACTCACATTAAACATTCCACTGACTGCCTGTATTAGCTGCTCGAGCCTTTCCTCTCTTCCTGTCTTAAAAAGTAATTAGAGAAAGAGTCACATAAATATTTATATATTTCTACAGATGTTTATTAAGGGAAATGCAAAGTTGGGTCTGATTCCAGGCACTCTTTCGAGTACCCTGCCAAATATAAATCATCCTGGGAAACATTTTATTCATTTTAAGTATTATGAGGAGGCCACTTGTATTTGCAACATAACTAAAATAGGTATTTACAGAATAAATAAATATCTGATAAGACAATTTCCAATTTTTCAAAATATTTAAAAAAAAAATTAATTAAGCACTTCCAAGAATGCAGTGCCCTTAGATAAGCATGAACATGGTTGAAAAATTATTTTAGACTAAGATTTTGCTTACAAATTGATAGACACTGCAGCCTGTTTGGGAAAATAATTAAGATATGCCACTGATTACTAACATAAAGTATCTGACCACATCAGTAAAAACATATTTCTCAAGACCTAAACTGCTCAAAAACTCAGTCATCACTTCAGAGAAATCCTGATTTACTGAGCTGACACTCTGCAAAGACCACACACATTATTGCAAACTTCAACAAAGAAGGCAAAAGAAACTCTACAAAAGATAGTGCCAGCTGCGCTCTTTGCCACATCCTCACTACTTGTCCTGGAATCATCTCGTTATTTCAAAAACATTTTTTTTAAATTGTTTTTCCTGTTTATCTTAAATATTTCCTGAGAACCTTCAATCCTTGAGATATTCCAAGGACAGCAACACTCACTTGACCTCTTTCCACACTGATGGTCCCTGTAATCCTGCCCTTGTGTCTAAGCCAGTAGGGCACTGCAGAACGTGACTAACATCACTTGGGCTGTTCCCTTGTCCTCTCTCCACTGACAGATGATGTGTGAGCAGGGAGTATTGTGATTTTGACAGGTCTGGATGCTTTCTGTATATATGCTGCTATATATTCCCTGGTATCCAGTGAAAGGACACCTAGAAATGTTTGAAGTTGCACCAGAGGAGGTTCAGACTGGACATTAGGAAACATTTCTTTGCTGAGAGGGTGATCATACACTGGAACAGATTTCCTAGAGAGGTGATCAATGCTCCCCAGTCTGTCGGGTTTAAGAGACATCTGGACAATGTCCTATCCTATCCTATCCTATCCTATCCTATCCTATCCTATCCTATCCTATCCTATCCTATCCTATCCTATCCTATCCTATCCTATCCTATCCTATCCTATCCTATCCTGTCCTATCCTATCCTATCCTATCCAAAACAGTGCCAAGAAAGGACATAATTCTCTTAAACTACATCTGCACTACCTGCCTTTAAATATTTTAAAATGTAATTTTTTATTGCAGCATCAAGAGAGGAGAGGAATGCTGTCAGGAAGAGATTTCAGGCTGGAAAGTAGCCAACTGTCCTGCGTGCACCTGTCCTGAGGTCTATGTGCTTTCTGGAAAGTGCTGATGCTCAGACGGTAAATATAACTGGTGCCTTGGCATTGCTGCATCAATGCAAAGTGCAGGGTTTTCAGATTAGAACTAAAGTTTTGAGAAAACATTTTCCATTGTGCAGTTACATGAACTCTTGTACTGAGGTTCAAGGTGGGTAGTCTCAGTATATACAGACAGATGCTAAAGACAAGTGTGCCTCCAGAAGAATTACCACCACTGCAGTTTCAGATTACAGCTGTACATGGTACTGAGACCTGCAAGCAAAGAGGGACCTTTTAATCTGCGTATGCTTTGCAATCTGTTGTACAGACTGCACTGTGCCCGTTCTGTTTTGTTGGCACTGTTTCCAGGGCAGTGGACAGCCTGGAAGGAAGAGTCCCAGCCACTCTATGGATTCTGGAGCTTGAGCAGATCCTCTGGAAAGTGAATTTTTCATTTACACTCACCATTGAACTCTGTCAGCTTCTGAAGATCCTCTCCAAGCTCTGCCGTGACTGTCAGTGCCTGCTTCACCTTCAAGTTTGTTTCACTACAACAAACAACACGAGACAAAAACATGAATTGAAAGCCATATATGAACTGAAAGCTTCTGCTATCCAGGACAGTTTTTTTCCTTGGACACCTGATGGGCTGTGTTACCATAGGCCTTTTTCACCTGGCCAAAGGATGTAGATTGTCTCTTTCAGTTGCAAACACAGGCAGTTCAGAGGAATTCTGAGCATGGTACCATGGTACCAAAGGAGGTGAGGTGGCTCTGCCATCTCAATTTCATCACAAAACCAGGCATCTCAGCTCCCTGGGCATCCCACTGTCTATTCTGTCACTCATGATGCATTTAACCCCAAGGTATCTGAGCATATAGGAAAGATCTGAATTTCTCCCGTGGTATTTTGATCCTGAAGGGTACTCTAGTCCTGGGACTAGTTATCTGGGGAGTTTGAAATGCAATATCAAAAGTACACTGCATTTGTTCAGAGCCTCTTAAAAGTGGCATCTGTGTGTGCAAAAACTACATATTCATTTTCAGTAGAAATCGGATGGGGAAATTTCAGAGGTCTGTTTGTAGGGACTTGGGAGAAACACAATTTCTTGAATTCTCTGGGCTTGCTTGGTTCCTCAAGCTGACACTAGCTCCAGAGAATGCAGAAATGGTAAAGCACATTGGGTCATAAAGATGAAGTTAGATCCAGTTTATTCCAATTAATACAAGTTGCAGCCCTTTGACTTGTGGTCAGTTGTGTCCTGGAGTGAGCAGCATTTACAAGTCTTTGCAGGGTGCATACATTTATATTATGGTATAGCAGTCCAAAGGAGATTACCGGAGCTACTCATTATGGTTATTTCACACAGACAATCTATCTGAAAGAAAAGACTAAGGCAGATAGAAGAAACAGAAAGCTTTTGCCAGTGACCTGTGATACTGCAGGAAGATATCTCTGAATCTCAGTGTTACAACTGTCCAAGAAAAGTAAAGTTCTCTCCTCATAGAATTGAAGGAGACAAAAGTATCTACCTGAAGGTGTTACTTTCAAGATATGCCCAACTTGATTCTACATATTATGAAATCCTTGCTACAAAAGCTATTGAAGATATGCCTGCAGCACCAGGCCTGCAGGGTCACCAGGTATTTGGCTTTGCAGTGGTGGCAGTGATTGCACCCAAGGTCCAGGCTCACTTACCCATCCAGTTCGGCTGTCTCAATGTATGTCAGACTGTGTGGTTCACTGCTTGACAGCAACAGTAGATCAGCCTGAACACAGACAGACAGACTTGGCGTAAGTTCACACAGTCAGCAGGCACTGTACCACAGTGCTACTTGTGGTTACTGCCACACTATGGCTGATTTTCTTGTGAGTGATAGTGACAGAGATCAACTGTGATCAGAATAGAGAGAAATGGTACTCACTGTCACAAAGTTGTTGTTTTCTAGTTTTATTATATCCCCCACTTGGACATTCATCCATTTTTGATCCTTTAACCTGCAAGAAAACTTCTGGTAAGGAAGCACATAAAGCAAACACCACTTGAGAAAGTGGGATATTTGGCTCTGCTCCTAGAGCCAGACTTG
This sequence comes from Serilophus lunatus, assembly GCA_013399895.1. Lineage (NCBI taxonomy): Eukaryota > Metazoa > Chordata > Aves > Passeriformes > Eurylaimidae > Serilophus > Serilophus lunatus. The sequence continues at coordinate 1,114,364 of VXBA01003015.1, read as the reverse complement.
GGCTGTTGATAAGATGGAACAAGGTCTGCCATGATATGTCCTGGTCCATACCAAGGTAGGGGACAACCACAATATAAAAAACAGCGGTAAGAAGCAGTAAGAAACAGTGGTTGGTGTGACCTGTACCAGGTTGAGACCAAGACCCACAACAGCAGCAGAGTCCACATGCACTCTCCTTGTCTCTGGCCTGACTGCTCCCTTCCTTCTCTTAAAGGGCCACATTGTCTCAGAAAAAAAAACAAACCTTCCCTACTTTGTGTAAGAGACTTTCCAAACACCTCGAAAAATTGCCAGTGGTGTTAAGTTTTCTAAGTGATATTAAGGGCCATGGTAACTGGCTGTGAGGAAGGTCACTGCAGGTGCTTTGGCTGTTCACGCACCTCATCTGCAGTGGTCTTCACAGCACTAAGCCACATGTGCACTCAGGCAGCCAGCTAAACTGCAAGCACACACGTAACCAAGTCAGGATAGATGTATATGCAAAATCTAGAGGTGAGAAATATGAAGAGCTATCTCAAAATAGGACTGGGTACTCAAGATTGAACTCAGTTCAGCCTTGCTTTTTCTGCATTGGTCAGAGTTGGGAGGACCTGTGGTTTCCAGTTCTTGAAAAAGGAAGAATGCTATCAAATTTCTATTTCAATGTGGGTTTCCTAGACACTGTAACTAATACATAGTGAACTAAGAAACTGGTTTACTTGGCAGAAAGCACAAAAAAGTATATTTCTATTCTTCAGTTTGCAGTTATATTTTTAACTCTTTGATAATCTGTTGTAGTTTACACAATATACTTCTATCTCTAGTACAGAAAGGAAGTCACCAGAGACTTCAGAACTGTCTGCAGTCATGTCCTGCACAGAGTTGGACTCCATGAGCTGGAAATAAACAGCACATCTGTCTGCCATGAAAGCCAAAGCCTCTGCTATTTTTTTCCCTGTAGGAAAGAACAGTGCTATCAGTATGATGTCCAAAGCACACAGCTGAAATGTTTTTAGTACATCTAAGCCAAAAGTACTACACACACTCCAAGTATTAGGACATGTACAATAGAACTATTCCTGCTTCATAATTTGAAATAACTTGTCACTAATGCCTAGTTTTGCTCGATACAAAAGAAATACTATGAGGATAAATGGGCACATAAGACAGTTTTTTAACTTCTGGGATAAGGAGTAAACTAATATAAGACCACTTACTTAAGCATATATTTCCAGGAAGAGAAAGAGTTTTTCTTTTTTGTCAACACAAGGTCACAATCATAGTGTCTGCATGGATTGTGGTACTGTGTGGCTTCATTAATCAGACACATAGTCCAAAACTGCATGATGAAGTAGTTGTGTGAAACACAATTCAATTTTAAATTGTTTAGTGATCCTTGGGAATCACACACACACACACACACACACACACATACACACACACAAGTATCTATCAACAATATTACTAATACAATGCTCTTCCAGTCTGAATTACACTAAAAAAGAAAAAGGACTTACATGCCATTGATCAGGACCTGGACTGGGCGGTTGTTGACATGTTTGTCACTTTTGTGTCGATTCTGAAAATTGGGTCAGTATGTTAAAAGGCATTTCCAGGAAACCAAACACACAAGAGACAGGCAGTTTATTAATATTTTGGGTTTCCACCCAGCTGGTTGAATGGGTCAAGCAGACTAGGGTCATAACTGAGTAACAGTCAGAGCACATGTTTACACTCATAACACAGAGCATAACTAGACTGCAAAAGGCAACAGGCAACACGGGACATTTTTCTTGGAAGGAAGAAGGGAGGTAGAACCTTACATGTCACTTAGCACAGTCCTGACTCAACTGATGTTGCTCCTGCCCATCTTAGTTTGTAAATACCAGAGAAATTCATTCCTCTGCTCTGATGTAGAAAGTGGCCACTGATGTTCTGGCCTTGCTCCATAGAGCATCAAAATTATTTTAATAATGAGAGAAAATCAGATGATAAACTCAGCTCTAACATCACCCTGTGAAGTCAATGAGACTTCGACCATTAGATCTAATAGGAGCAGACTTTGGCCAAAGTGTGGCAAGTTTGAAAAATCATGGGTGGGTTGAGTACTTGCCTCCTGCCAAATATTTTTTTCCACCTACATTGAGCTAGATGACAAAGCATGAGGTCTCCAAAGTAGAAGCCTAAGAACAGACTTCTGAGCCAGCATCCAAACTTATCTATCAGTGATCACAATTTTCAGACATGCTGAGCAGTTTCAGAGAAAGTCATTTGTGCTGCTGGACTGCTCAGCAATTTGGAAATTCTAGCTCCATTTTAGGTAACAAACTATAGATTTGGGGATCTAGTCTCAGACCCCATCTCGGCCACAGACCAGTTCTCCAGTTGCCTGCCTCCAAATGTGTTTAAGTGGTTTGTTTTAGTCACTGTGCTGAAGAATCACAGGCACACTCAGAAGTACAGGTCAGAAATACAGATCTTACAAAATCATCAATGGCATCTTTGACGCCTGACACAGCCAGCACCAGCACCAGGGGTACCACCGTTGTAAACCAGGCCAGTGAGGAAATCTGAGGAATCAACTGTAAGAAGAAAAGGTCCGAGTTAGGAAAGCTCCTGCAAGTTCGGAAAACCACTGTTTCCTAACCAAGCTGCAGACAATTTTTTTTCCATGATACATGAATATAGAATAAACACAGAAAAGCATCTCTATCCCTGATATGTGACCCCATAGAGATGGGAAAGCCAGGGAACCCATATTTTGCTTACAAAACAGGCTGTAATTTAAGTTATAAACATGGAGCTATAAGAAAGTGGTGTGGGTTGCTCTTTCTTGTTTGTAGAACTAGGATTGCAAAGTCCCCAGAGGATTTCTTTGGAAATACTGACATGGGCAAGCCAGCTTGCTGTGAGGGACTCAGAGCTATCTGAGCAGAGCCAGCTGTACAGAGCCTTCAAAAGTTTCTGTTCTTTGTTTCAGTAACTTCACGTTTTGCTGAAGTAAACATCACATCACTAAACAACACACAGCTGTTGCCAGGGCTAACCTTGCTCTTTCAGATGAACAGAGCCATTTTTGTTTCCTACATCTTTAATAGTGAGAGGATCCAAGAAGATGACTGTGTCATGCTTTCAGTGATGCAGAGGTGAATGTCTTACCCCTCAGCATAGTTCTCCCCTTCATCTAAAAGCACAATTCTAAGGATAGAAGCAATGTGAAACCAGCATTACTATGTACATCCATTTGGATTGGACCAGTGTCAACTCCACGTGTATTATGACACTGACATTTATGTACTAAAGCAGCCTAGATCCTACAGGCACTACCAAATCCATCCAGGAGGAATGATGTATAGAGGCAAGCACAGCCCTGCACAGTTGTAGAGGCTGCAACTGCTATCTTTTCACTTAACTGGGAATTTGTATGTCCCTACTGATCCATGAAAAAGGAATGGAGAAGCGGGGTCCCCACAGCCTACCCATCATATCCACTCCTGATACAGGAAGAGATACGCCCGGTGCCACAGGGATGCAGTAAGGAAAAGAATTAAATGGAGGAATATGTATATGTAACAGACTAATGTCTGCCCTCTTTAAACTACCTTGATGTAAGGAAAAAGCTGTGTGCTTTTATATACAGTCATTCCTGGATGGCTCAGCAAAACACACAGTGGAATAATTTAAGGCAAATAGTGTGAATTTGACAGACAAACAGCTAGAGTGCAGTACAACAACACAGGAACAGTGGTGTCAGCTTAGCTGAAAAGGCATCTTCACTAAATGTACATTCACTGAAATTTACAAAATTCATTCCCTATAAATTAGCAAAGAAGATCTTATATGGTTTGCTGCAGGCTTAACCACATTTTACCTATGCTTTTATGAGCTGGAATTGTAAAAAAAACCTTTGAAACAGGTTATTTTTCAGATGTGCATATGCTGAAATGGTAAAATTTAAAGTACCGTACTTGAAGCACAATCAAAATTGTACCCTTTTTTTTGATAACATGTATTCTGACGTGACTCAACAATAACAGAGGACACTGATGTATTTCAGTAAAGTGCAAAGGGGCAGCAATCTTGATATCCATTTCTCCAGTGTGTTCAGCTTTCAGACAGAGTATTATTACCGACGGTGATGAGCAAAGTGCAACTCAACACCATTATGAACCATAGAGTTCAATAGTGTCACCAGTGTCTGACACACTCCATACTGGACACCTTCCTCACCCTGGAGTACAAATCAACAATATCCACCTTTATGCAAACTAGCCACAACCTTCAGCCTTTCTGATGTTAACTGCTTCCTTCCCAGGGAAACAGCACACATTACAGATTTGTTCTTCTTGCTGTTTCCTTTGCAACTGCCAATGGAATTTGCCCTAAAATCTATGGGCAAGAGACAGATTGGTTTTATACTACAAGAGAAATAAGTAATACAAATCCAAGGACAGCCAGGAGCACTCAAGTGTAGACACAAAGGGGTAGTAGGACAGAGCATGAGAAACTTGCATAATTTGTTGAAAACTTTAATTAAATTTTTTTCTTCATTCAGTTCAAACCCTCATATCCAAAGCTAAGAGAGGAAATTGCTTTTTTCTTTTTTTCCTTGCCCTATTTTCTCTCTACTACAAGGTTTTACTAAGATGCTAATTCACAACAGGGATATAGCTTGCACTTCATTACATCTATCAAACATACACTGTCTTTGATAACAGAGAACACAATCTGCTAGAAACAGTACAGTGAATTCATACCTGCAAAATCAGCAAGAAAAGAAAGTAAGCATTGGCTATTCGCTGGAACTGCTCAAACAGGTTGAGAGGCAGGAAAGTGAAGAAATTGTATTTTGATGTTTTAATTGAATTGTTCTGCAGGGAAAGAAAAAAAAAAAAAGGAAAATAAGTAGGATTAGTAAAACAGGAAACAGAATTACAGCACAACACATTTCAACTGTGTTTTACTTGCTTATATTTAGCAATAGCATTGTTTCCAGCAGCAGCTCAAAAAACATTTCCTTTTCCCCCACACAATCATGCCAAGCCTGGATAAACAAGAGAATTCCTCTTAGAATTGGTGAAAACATGATGCTCAGTTTATGCCACTGCTGATGCAGGTAGATACAGGTACATGCAGTTGCTCACAAAGAGATAAATCTTCACTTTATTAATAATCTTCTTACTTACACAATGCACAAATAAAATTAAAAATTGTAACCAAAACACAATTCTGCTTCTAGAATCTACAAAGCAGTGTTAGAAAACACATGCCAGGTCAACCATTTATAGCTTGCCTGAGATTTTGAAATACCAGTCAGCTGGACAATCTGGCAGGAGCTATAGATTCTCCAAGGAGCAGAATATGGCATTATTATTATTATTAATATTATTATTTTCAGCTGATTCAGCAACCTTTCCCCTTACCAACTTCAAGGGATGGCTCGTTTCTATTCCACAAAGATCACTTGAATACAATGTTGTGCAAATAGCCACTCATACAAGAACTCACTAGTTCAGTAAGCAAGTTGCAGCTCTCTTCCCTATTTCCAGTTTCCTTTTCTAATTGTAGACAGCCCCTCCAGCCACAAGAAGCAGCTGCTCCCCTGTCTGTCTTCCGCAAACCAGAGAAAAACTCAAATTTGAGGTTACAAAATTGTGCATTTTCTTCCCTAAAGATCAGAGCATTCTGGTCCAATACTTTATATCAGGCAGACAGGCTCAATCCATCATACTGCTTGGGCTGTTCCTTCAGTTTTCTATGCTAGACTTTCTTTTCCATATAGGCATTCATCCAGATTTAGTCCTAGAAGGATGCATGCCATCTCTTACCAGCACATCTGAAATTTCCCCCCTCAGAAGCTGTCCAGATGAGTTAACCCTATTAACCCCCTCCCAGAGAACCTCAGATGTGACAACATAAGGAAGCAGGTATGAAGTACCTTCATTCGATAACAGATTTGCTAATTCAACAGAAGTGAAAATGGTGATTGCAGTATTGTAATAACCTTTAGATATTGCTAAACTCATGGGTGGGCAGAAGCTACTAAGTGTGAACAGCACACTTCTAATCCATGTATTAATCCTGGATCTTGACATCTACACTGACACATGTCAGCATTTTTCCACCACTAAACCAGTTATTTAAAATAGATGGTGTAAGGTGTGTATGGGGGAAGCTATTCCATTTTAGGCAGTTACTGGCTTTCTTTATATTCAGATACAGAGCTAAGCAATGTCCTCCACCATTAACTTCATGTTTTACCCCTAGAACAAGCTGAATGAATAAGCTTCTCAAAGGTTAGAAATGGAAACATCCTTCATGGAAGAGCTAGCCAAATCCTCTTGTTGATTGCACACCGTTGAGAAAAGATATTCATCAGTGATCATCATATAAACAACATCACCTGTCTCTTGGCATTGTGTAGCCATCTCCAAACACAGTTAATTAACTCTGTCTATGTCATGACGTAGTTAAATTTGGTTTATTTCAAAATCCTTTACCATGGAGTATGTATTGCAAACAGGCTCCATGAACAGTGCTGAAACAGAAGCAATGGAATAGAGGCATCCTCTTTAAACCGAACATAATGAGAACTGAATTGCTTGACAAAACTGTGTCCACCAGACACAGAGTCTAGCAGATTTTTTAATAAAAACAGGATCTAAATATGCTGTTTGCCCACTACACTGAAGAAAAGCATCATGGTCACTTACTCAAAAAAAACCCCAAACAAAAGAGACAACAGTAACTGCAGGAAAAAGTAAGTGCAGGGGACTTGGCCTTTGTGCATCAACAGATTTCAGAGGGCCACATACAACATGGGAAAAACTACTCAGTAAACACTCACATAAAGTTTATAGATTTTTGACTGCAAAAATCTCAGGGGGGAATAAGAAAAGAATAGGAGTGGTTTATTTCAATTCCTGCCTTCTATTTCTGTCCATTAATTACGTCAGGAAAACCACTGAATGAACCACAGCCATTCATTTTGTTTCCTATTGCCATTAGGCATGGTAGAAACACTAGACATAACAGTTTCCAAAAGCTTAACTGCAGGAATTTGGACATCCAGTGTTTTCTCCATAGTTGTTCAGGATCATTATGTTGTTAGGCACACACTGTCTTTTGGGACACCTTATACCTCACGATAAGGACAGGGAGTATTATCGTGTGTCTTCTCATTATTCTAGAATCTATAATTAAAACTAATCACAAAAAAACCCCCAAACTCATAATTACTCTGGAGATTTCTAATTCTACACATAACTTGTTCATGAGCCCTAGGGGCTAAAGGAATATCAATAGTGAATTACAATGAAAACTTCAGGCTTTCCAATTCAAAGCTTCACGTTCCCACATCACAGATACAGTCAATGCTCTATGCAAGATATCATAGAATCACAGGATCATAGAATGGTTTGGATAGGAGAGGAACACCTTTCACTAGACCAGGTTTCTCTAAGCCCCATCCAACCTGGCCTTAAACATTTCCAGGGATGGGGCATCCACAGCTTCTCTGGGCAACCTGTACCAGTGCCTCACCACCTCACAATAAAGACTTTCATCAAAATAATCTAACCTAAATCTACCCTCTTTCAGTTTGAAGCCATTTCCCCTGTTCTGCTCTTGTAAAAAGTCCCTCTCCATCATTTTTGTGGTTTCCTTTCAGATACTGCAAGGCCAAAATCAGGTCAACTTGAAGTCTTCTAGGTTGAACGAATCCAATTCTCTCAAGTATCATTTATGTTTTCATGCAACACCACAGGGATATGTGCTTTGACAGCTCAGGCTCTTGGTTGACTGCAGGGAAATCTCAGTAGGCCTCTGCTCTTGATTTTATCCTACTCCATGATGCTTAACACCATCACACCCTGTCACTCTTCAGAGCTGTACTGGACCTGACTCTGGGGCAGCAGGGCTGCTATGGGCAGTGTGTTAAATGATCCATATGCAGCCACCATTTTATAAGCTGCATTTGTAACCTCTAACACATCATCTGCCTCACTTTGTCCATGTTCTGCCTTCAGCAAAGGAGACCCCGAAAGAGAAAAAGTCCTGGAGAGAAAAAAAGTCTTCGTAGCAACTATTAAGCATTGAGAGGCCTTACTGGAACTTCTGGTTTTCTTATGCGTTTATAAAAATCAACAGCTAAGAAAAGTAGCTATATAGGCTAAGCATAAAGATGGGATTGGGGAGCTTTATACTTCCTCTGAAGATCTCCCCTAGACTTCTGCTTTTCTGAGGGTAGTGCCTGCATGCACCTGTGTCCTAAATGAACAGGGTTGAGTGTGGTTACCCACCACCAGACTCAAGCTGTCCAGATGCGAAGCTTGACACCAGAGCAACATTGTCTGTGGGTGAGGGATTATTCTCATCTGCTCTTTTCAGGGGCTAGATTCACACCTCCTAGAGGTGTGACTCCACCAAAATGCTGTCCCTAAGAATAGTGATCATTGCGCCACAGTTACACAAGTCCAGATCTGGCAGATAAGCTGTTACTTTGGGGGTGTTTTCAGAAGCCTGCCTGTGACGTCTGACCACAGGCAAAACTCAGCAGATGGTTCCTACCTTTGTTCATTAAGCAAACAAATCATCTCCTCACCATAAAAGTCACTGGAAATAAGAGACACCGCTGCTTTTGTGGCTAGATTATGAGGGCTAAAGGGTATGCCAAGGCATTGACCATCTGAATTTATACCCCTGGCTCAGTGACATAGTAGTTTCCAACAGCTGGACAACCTAGCCCAAAGCAAATTCTAGCAAAACTTTGGTGATCCCGCAGGGACGGGACATGTTATGCCACAATACACGGTAATTTCCTTTGTACCTGTGTAGAACAAGCTACAGACCAATGGAACAGCTGAGAAGCAAAATTGTTTTTCCCAGGTCTTTTGATAAAGCCCTGCAAGGATGTAGGGGGAGCATAATTCCACATCACTTTGTTTAACTGCAGCAACACCACTGGAAAGCACTCAAATGCCATAAGCAAAAATGTGCCCATAGAGCTGTGAATGTCCTCATGAAGATATTTAATAAAGTCATGTAAAAGTGCATATAGTGCCTCAGAGGCTTTGTTTTCACAAGGAGTGCAGAATGTTTGGACCAGATCAGTTTTAATCCTTCAAAGTTCACTGCCTTTTCCCTTATGGTGGGCAACACCCCCAAATCAACGGAAGACTTAGAAAGACCAACAGGATGTGATGGTGTTAATCTGGTCCCTGTAAAGGTCTCTGTAAAAAAATAAACTCCTGTAGTAAAAGACCAGCCAAACACCAGAAATAAAAATATCTATAACCAAAATACAATCCCCTTTATTGCCCTTTTTCTTTTCTGTTTTTTTTTTTTTTTTTTCTTTTAACAGAAAAAGGATGGAATGTCTTACATATGTAACTCTTCAACTCCCTCTTGGCAGGACTAATGAAGTGAGTTCCAGGATGTCATCACATGCTGGGTATTCCAGGAAAATCTCTAAGAAAATGTGGTCACTGGTCGTGTCACTACGTTGTACCTTCTGCCTGGTGTCATCCCATTATGGAGCAGTTAATCATCACTGCGGCGAGTATCATCATGGTGGTGCAAAGGAGGACAGAGAGGTGGCAAGGCTTGACAACATCATGTTGTTGCTCATAAGTGGGCCAGGCACAGAACCTAAACATCCTTAAGGTTCCTCTTAACCAACCCCTTTGACTACACTGCATTCTCCTCTGGCTCGTCTCAGTACCTGAAGTTGCTGCCTGCAAGGAAGGAGTAGAGAAGGGGAGGGCAGAGCACTGCTGAGCGGTGCAAAGAGGCAAACTCCAAACCACACTGATCATTAAGGTCTCACACAACAAGGCTCTCAGCCAGAATGGCAGGAGTTTAGTCTCTATGAGGTTTAATGTGATGAAGAGTGAAGGACGTAGTCCAAAGGAGTAAATGGACTTCAGTGAATCTTCTATCTGGCACAGCGCTACCTTAATGAGCTTCTCAGGGCCCTAATATGCCTTAAGGGCCTTGGCCTCATCTGATGTCTCCATCCACAACCCCAGGAGCTCATTCAAACCCAGACTTGAGCATTCTATCCTAATCCAAGCTGCATTGTAGGAGCCTTTGTCTCCAGACTGATATCTGTCCTAGTTTCCCAGATAGACCTATTTAGCTCTAACCTTCTGGACAGAACCTAGGCTTCTGGTGTAGACTTGTCTTCAGCACTGTATCTCACTGCTCCTGCGTGGGCTGTCTAGGTGAGCCCTGGATCTGGTTCATCATGCCACCCTGTCTGGGATGGTTAGGATGGGTCTGATTACCAGCATCCTACCCTACCCCCCCAACCAGATGCAGAAGGACTGCACCCTGGTCAGTGAGGGCTCTGCCTGAGCTGGTGTCACTTGCACTTCCAGCTTGCCCCTCTTTTAGGGCAGCCCTGCTCTGGCTGCTCCCTGACAGTGTCTCAGTTGGTCTTTGTATGAATCCAGCTAACACCTTTCTAAAGGCAGAAAGAGCAGTGCAGGTTGCTGCTGTATCTGTTCCTTCAGGGGCTTCTCAGACCACTTTTTACTTGATCAGGCAACAGCCCTTTGGCCTTGAGTGTGAAGGACAATGGGAAGCATTTGAAGGTTGAGACAGGAAGAGAGGGCAGCTGGTGCCACCACCCTAACCACACTGATAAGGTTCTTGAGGAAAATCCACAGGCATCCTTCTGAGATCAAAGCATGCAAGCAGAGGAGGTGGAGCAGAGTCTGAACCCGCTACTGGAGCTCCCTGCTCTCTGATTAAATTTTAAAGAGATAAGATTCTGGTTGCTGATCTAGCCCAGGGCAATGTGTATTTGCCATAGGAAGTTATATACATCCCTCCTATTTCGCTAGAGACCTTATCAGGTGACCTAAGAGAGCAAAATCAGAGTTCAAGCGGCCCCCTTGCTGCTGGTTCTGATGAAAGAATGTTTGACCCTGGATTCTGATCCAAGATGAAGTTTGTCATTGACTCATAGGCCCTTCATTTCCTCTCCTATTGTCCGAATGCCAATTTCAAAGTTGTTTTTGCAGCCCTTCATGATATCCCAGTGCAGCTGTGCTAAATTCCAATGTGAAAGTGAAGAAAATGAAAGGGAATTGGGATCAGAGCAAACATTAAAAGTTTTCAGAAGGGATTTTCTTCTCCAGAATGTTGACGCCCATCGTGATAGATCTACACACAGGCAGTCCCCTCTGTACCTGTGCTGGGAATGCTGTGGTTAGACTGGGGACAGTGCAGACAGATTAAATTGACTCAGATAAGAACCTTGACTAAAGCCCTTAAATCTTGCTGTACCACATCTACCATCCTGCTTTTCACTTTATTTATACAGATGAACCTCTTACTGAATTCAGAAAGGAATCTTTCCATCTGCAGTGTGAATAAACACAGGATTAGGACCTGACTTTTCATTTTTACTGACCTATCTTGAGTCCTTTTTTGTGCTGCTCTAAGTGCCTTTGCATGCCACTCACTTACACTTGGCTTCTGAGTCATTCCTAACTAATTTTGTGAGCTGGTGGGTAGAAGATACCTTTGCACTCAGCCCTTTCAGTTAACTGCACAGCACTTTGTTTTGAAGTTGGTTTTCATTTTTCTAACCCTCCTGCTCAGCTAAAAAGGCTCTGTGGCTGGAGAAGCGGGGCAGGGACATACTGCAGTTGAGCCTCTCATGTACTGTCTGATGAGCTCTGGGAGCGAATTTGCCCTCTGGAGTCTTCTGTAAATTCTAACGCGATGGATCTGGACGTGCCCTTGCACGCATTGGCAGACATGGGTTTCCGCGGTGCAGCATCAGATTCCTGCAAGGCTGGTTTGAGTGTATTCAGCAGTCTTGCTTCATAATAAGAGGGCCAGCTTTCAGCAGCTGCTAGAGCTGATGTCTGGCTCCACACACAATAGAGTTTTCAAGTCTTCATCAGCTCCTCTCCTCCTCCTTCACAGATATCCTGTAGACTTTGCATTGGGAAGGGACGAAGTCCCACCAGGGATAGGGATACTCAAGGGCAACACACCCACGTCTTGGTTGTACTTTCCCACTTCCCTCACTGAGATTAAAGGAGGACAAAGCATCTCTGTACTTTGATCTATGCCTACATAATAGAAACTCTGCTTTTAGTGAAATGCTGAAACCTTCACACCAGCTGGGACATAGAGCCTGGCTGCAACAGTAAGGCAATACACAAGGCCTCAGTTTGTATTTACCTTTCTTCTTTTTTACTGGCCTTTCTCAGCAACTGCCTCACCCAAAAGAAACATTTACTGCCTCACCTAGCTTTGTTACAGGAACCTGTTATATAGGTTTTATGGCTAACACGGCTTTAAGTTACCAAGTAAACTAAACCTCAATCCTGTAACTTTCACTGTACAAAACACTTTAAATCTTTGTTATAATGGTGGGTTTCCTTTGGATCTTGGTGGTCCTTTGCCTTTGGACCACATCTTTGTGCTTAGCAGTACAACCCCACCATGTTCAGACAAATGTGAGGCAGGGGCCCAAGTTTGATCCTTGCTGGAAGAGCTCACTTTAAGGAGCATATGTTTATAGGAGGGAACCAGGACACTGTCTCCCTTTTTGGCATTTCCAGTTGCATCCAGCATTCTACAGCATGGGATCTGAAGCAGTTTATAAGCAAGGTTAGTCTTTTTCATACACCACAAGAATGCAGGGTTAATAAACTGAACTTTTGCCAGGACTTATTGGAAATAAGCAGCCTAGAACAGGATGTGCGGCCCTTTATGTTTAGGGCAGTCCTTGCATCACCATCTAAGATCTGTCAGTACCTCACCATCAACTCACTACTTCAAGGCTTGGCTCTTTTTGGCCAGTTTTCTGGATTTCCTAAGCCTCAGTCTACACTGGACTCCAGAAATGATGAGCCACAGCTGACTAAAATGAGGTACAGGATTACTTAAACTCACTGCCAAGTTTTAACAGATTATACTGAGCTAACTTGTTGGCTGCCTTCACTTTAACACCTAATCATAGACTTATGGAAACTCTGAAGTGTTCTCAAAATCATCTATTTGATTGTAGTTATTTGCAAATCCTTGGGCATGTGAGCAATCAGCTCAGAAGCATGTCATGCAAAGTCGGTTTTATGAATGGCTTTTCACAGAAATATGCTCAGAACCAGTAGAGTTGCTTGTTCTCTCTACCCTGGCATTATTGCCCATTTCCCTCCTGCTTTCCTGCCCCGCTACTGCACATTGCAATCATTCAATGGAAGATGACAAATCCTTATATACTAGCAATACCCACCCCAGTATGCTATTGGCAGGTTCTGTTCAAATCAAGTGCAGTTTCCCAGTCTCAAATCACCAGTTTTAATAAGACATTCAAGCTGCATAGTATTTTACATATATTAACTTCCATGTATTTCATATTCAGGACACATGCAGCAGCTCTGGACCTTGAAAGTCTCTAGACTGTATTGTGTAGTTTGTAGATGAAAAGTGATCACTGAAGACCACGCAGTTAATGTTGCCATTAATCCAATCTGTTGGCAAGTCAGACTGTCAATCACACAAGAAATTACAATGTTCTTAAATGCTGAGTTTTTTCAGTTCTTACCAAGAACATGTATCTAGACCAAAACAAGTCTCAAAGGAGCTCCTGAGTAGCTGAATCATTAATTTTGCCACTGGAATTAAGATATTCAAGGGAGAAAAATGTGCAACATTCATGTCAATATTAATAGGTGCATGCAAAAATTTTGAAAGAATGCAGCTTTGGGATGGCCTTATGGAGGGGAAGAGACGATTGCTGTGGCCAATCAGGCCAGATGTAGTGGCTGAGCTAGCCCCCCTCCTTACACAGCATCAACAAGTGGCCAACAAGCTTTGGAAATCGAGTTGCCCACAGGGCTCACTGACACATTGGCAGACCTGGGTCACAGCCAGTCTTTGTCAAGGCGCTGCTTAGTGGCACACATTTCATGGCACGATGTAAGCTGTTACAGAGTTGGCAAAAGCCCTGGCAGGAAGCTACAAGGGCCAGATTCAAAACCTTCCTTACAGAGAGGATTTCACTGCAAGAGCTGAGGAACTGACACATATCCTTCCATGTTTTGCTTTAAATGGAGACACATTTCCACAGAAAGTTCCCTCCAGGTTCTGTTATTGAAAGGCCTTGGAGCCTGATCCTGCAAATGCTTTGACTCACAAATGATTTTCTGAAAGTGTGTAATGTCACTGTGTCCTGCTTTTCCACGATCAGCTCTCCTTCAACTGCCCAATTTGCAGGCCGACTCAGCAGTGATCTGTCTCTGATGGTTCGTCTGGCATGTGTTTTCCTGGTTTACAAATCCATAGCTGGCATGCAGTTCTGTTAACCCCCTTGAAACAACAATTAAGACACAAAGCAGATGCAGCTACATCTGTGACTAAATCTGCATGGAACAACACACGCTGGTTACTTACAGCATATTCAAACTGCAGGTTGAAATCCCGGTTGTTTGCTTGAAGTTGTCTCTCTTCCTCTGTAAAGAAGAGGAACCACATCAGACATGCTTGAGGGTAAGCAAAGTCAATATAGATAGGAATGAAGCATCAGAAAATGAAAGCAAAGCTGCTAAAAGGCAATGGCACCATCAATCTGTGTCCTGCGGCAGCCACTCCGTGCCAGGGAACTGAAGAGACTGGTGACACTGACAGAGCAGCACTGTGATCTGGTACCACAGCATTCTAACACTATATGCCAAATCTCCTCTACCCACAACTCACTGCAATGCCAGTGCTGATTTCACACATTGCTCAGCTTCTTCTGAGTAAGAGTTACCACTTATCTAGTGGTGCTCACTTTTCTGCCCTGTTCCATCTCTTCTCCCTGAAGTCTACAGAACCATCAGCCTACTGTGGGTGCCCTTCCTGCAGTACAAGTGCATCTCTGAACATTGTCCCACAGATGGGACATCACTGCTATAGCTATCATAATATCAAAAACTACTGGAAGGGATATCAAAAGGTCGTCAATCTATCCTTTACTTCAAGGCAGGGTCTCACCTGGCATGCCCAATAAATGTCATAGAAAGCTCCAGCGATGGCTGTTCTCCAAACTGCCTATTCCAGGACTGCAGTTTCCTTCCCCTGAGGGAAGTTTTTTCTCCATTATCTAACATAAAACTCATTATTTCAATTTAAAGAAATTTTATATTCTCCTGAGATGGTCAAAGATGCTCTTCTGTTTCCCCTCAGTTTCTTGTGCTACTTGCCAGGGATGCAAAGCATAGGCAATAAAGGGAGGAGACTGTCCCCTCTACTGTGTGCTGGTGAGGCCTCACCTTGACTTCTGTGTGCAGTTTTGGGCACCACAGTATAACCTCAGTTACTGCACTGACCTCAGTGCAGTTACAAGTGCTTCATGAGAGGAAGAGGAGGGGCAGGTACCCACCTCTCTTCTCTAGTGACCAGTGACAGAACCTGAGGGAGCAGCCTGAAGTTGTGTCAACGGAGGTTTAGGTTGGATATTGGGAAAAGGTTTTTCACCCCGAGGGTGGTTGGGCACTGGCACAGGCTCCCCAGGGAAGCGGTCACAGCACCAAGCCTGACAGAGTTCAAGAAGTGTTTGGACAATGCTCTCCAGGCACATGGTGTGATTATCGGGACTGTTCTGTGCAGCGATTCTATGGTTCTGTGATTTTAAATTCACTGTCTACTACAGGCTGTTATACCTTACTCCAGTCTTCCCAAGGGTAAGCAACTCCAGTTTCCTTAGTCATATCTTACATGTAAGTCTGTCAGTAGCAGCTGCTCCCCAGTGGGCTTCTCAGCTAATTCATCCCACTCTGGAATCACAGGGGCAAAAATGGGCCACAGTTTGCAGCAGAGGCCTTACCAAAGCTGACCAGAACACAAGGGGCACTCCACTTACATTGCAGACAATTCATATCATACATAAGAATTCACCTAGAAGTAATTTAAACTAATATCCTTATGCACTCAGAGGCTTTCCAGAATATGATCCATTTTGGCAGATCCTTTCTGGCAGAGCCAATGCCTCATCAGGCAATGAAAATCTTTCATTTGTCCTTGCTGAACTGCATCCAAATTCTTTCAAACTATTTCTCCAACTAGTCAATTCTAATCCTATCTTTCAGTGTGCTTTTAGCTCCTGCCAACATGGTGCCATTCGCAGATAGTACATAAGAGTGTTCTTTATTCTGTTGGCCAAGATGTGGAAGTAAATATTGAATACCAGACTCAGGATAGGATACATCCTGATGGATCTCTCAAGTTGTATAATCAGTCATCAATATCTATTGTTAATGCCTTTTTTTTCCTGAAAAAATCTGGCACTCACTGTACTGTGATTTTATCTCAAGAATGTCTCTCCAGTTTACTTGTAAAAATGCCACAAGTGACAGTCAAGATATATGGCAGCTATCTAAGTCTTTTTCAATAGCCCTCTGGCTCCTACTAAAACAGCATTAATTTTGGTTTGATGCAGTTTTTCAGGAGTGCTGACTGTTAATCATCTCTTCCCCACACACACACTACTAGTTACTTTGAAGTGGTTTCATGGATTGTTTGAACCTTTACTCAAGTGAAGCCAATACATCTATAATTGCTCAGCTTTTCTTTCTCTCCCGTTTCAACATAGATGCTATGCTTGCTCTCTTCCCTGTCTTCTGAACTTTGCCTGCCTATACACCAGAAACTCTCAAAGGCAGCACTGCTCCAGGGCATACTTTACTTTACCCAGCCAACCCATTCTCTCTCTAGTTCAGCCCAAAACCTCCCCCATTCTCCTCTGTTTCTGTCAACTATTATGTTAGATGTCTAAAGAGAAAAAAAAACAAACAAAAAAACCCCAAAAACCAAAAAACACAGCAACAACAAAAACCAACCAAACAAAAAACCACAAAAAGAAAACCTCCACTCACAAACCCCCTGTGATTTCTTAGGTTTATTTGCTAGGCCTTTTTTTTACTGAGCATCAGACATAAACTGCCTTTGATCTCCCTCTTACTAGAAGAGCTGCAGAACCCCAGAGACCCCAACTCTTACAGAACAACTTTTATTGCCCTTTATGTCCTTGATAGCCTTTTCTCTCTTTGAGCCTTTGCCACACTCTTTGTCCTGGATCAAACGGGCTGGTTTGCATCTTCTAGAGGCATCCTTCTTCTGTTTGAAGAAAATGAGGAGCTTGTGGTTTCACCATTTCACCCATCTTTCTGAAGCTTTCCCTGAAAGGTGATAACTTATACGTGTGTCCTTGATATCAATTAATAATATGTGTGCCCTTAATATCAGTTAGTATTATATGTGCCCCTATATCAATTATTTAGGGAAATAACAGCTCTTTCTAATTCTGCCTCCACCCTGGAATTTTTTTCCCATGAGATCTCAGTTACTAATTCTTCATATTTACTGATGATTTCCTTCTTGAAGTCACTTTTAAACAATTTGCTATTGTCACTTTTTCCTAAGGATCATCTTTTGATTTCATAATTATTCCTGTTTACACTCCCTTCTGTTTTAGCAGAACCAGCCAGCTCCTCCCATTCCCTCCCTTTTGCAGGGAATCGGTTCTGGAACAGCCTCCTCTCTAGCTTCAAAAATTTACCCACTTCTGCAACAAAACTCTGTGTCAGCTGAACAAGTCATGTTCCTCTACACGCCTCTCCAACTCTACCTCTTCAGAGCTGTAATTCTTCATTTACCACCATGCCCTGCCTCTCACAAAACAGTATTTTTTTGTTTTCTATGCCTCTTTTATTTACTCATGTAGCATTACTCAGAGATCTGCAATTTGTTCATCTCTTTCTTCATGCTGCATCTTGGACCATGCAGTCATACAAGGAAAACCTCTGTTAACTTTATAGTATTAGCTTTATGCTTTTCTATTAATATTCCAGTCTCAGGAGTTAGCATGTGTCTTACACCTATTAAATGATGTGTTGAAACATCTAGTTCTTCCTGTTTGTTCACTCTTGCATTAGCAAGCATCTAAGCCCTCCAGTGCACTGAACTGCTATCTTACCTCTTTTCCCTCCAATGACCCTATAAATAACACAGCATTCTTAATTTTTAAGCCGTTTTTAAGATCTCTTTTCTGGTCTTTGTCTGTAGGCTGTCTTCATCAAGCCCTCTAATTACTAATGTAAAGCTGTGTGAGCAGGAAAATGTGCCTTTCCCCTTCTTCAGGCATATCCAGCTGTCTCCATCGTTTTGGAATCAACTCCCACCTGCCTCAAATGGGTGATTCAGACCAACCACAGAGGCTAAGTCGAGACTCTCAAAATGTTTAATCCTTCACTGCTTTCCTCAGACGCATTTTTCTCATCCTTCACAATAGAGAGAACAATGTACCAAGAGATCAGAGTGACTTATCTGGTGCCCCAGAGGAAAACAGAAGCAGAGCTCAAGAGGTCCAGACTTGCTGGGCTTCAAGTATTGTGCTATGTGCTCCTTCAGGAATTTTGCTGAGAGCTACCAGTAAAATCAAAGCTGATGAAAGATAATGCTATTTGTTAAAAACAGAACTTCCCAACACTTGCATGTTTCCTGCCATACAGTAAGTGCTACTCTTATCCCTTCCCCAGGGACTCCAAGTCTAGTCCTGGAAGAAATGTCACTGAAAAGATAAATTGTGTTAATGTAAATAGGAATAAATGACAAAGCTTGAAAGTCTGCAGTGTCACACGGAGACTTCCAAGAGACTTTGAAGTCCTCAGTGACTTTCTGCTTTGCACGAAGAAACAGAAATCCAAGTGCTGCAGGCAACAGCAGGACGTGCCCTGAGCTACTTTGCTCTTCTCAGGGCCTGCTGGGGGAGTGAGGAGCCATCCCCTTTCCCAGATTGCCCCCAGGGTCTTTGTAGCCTGGGGAGAGACTTTTGACACATGGATCTGAATTCAAGGGTTTCAAATGCTCCTAGGAAGAAGCTGGCACATATACCTGCTCCAGTGAGAAAAGGAGCCTGACTTCTCAGCACAGTGAGAGATGTACTCTCCGAATGGCTTTAATGTGAGACACACGAATGCCTGCAAATGGCTCAAGGACAGCACAGAAACATGAACCAGTGAGACCTGAAACTGGACAGAGATGAAAATCAAGGCATTGCCGCTCCCATGTCCAATCATATGGTACCTAAGTCAGGTTTTGCATGACAACTGATTTCTGGAGGCCCCAGAGAGCTGTAAGCCTGGTTTGAAACTAATTGAATACTCTGGCCACCATGGGCATCAATCCCTCTCAGAGGCAATATCCTTAAAGGCCAAAATACAAGGCTAATTGCTAATGATGGGAATTTAATTCTTCCTACTGGGTAACAGCCAATTCTTTGGCTAAGTCAAGAAAAACCACAATTAATTGCACAGGGAACCTCATCCAACAGCATCAGCAAGGAGAACTTTCTGTCCTCTGGCTGCACCAAAGGAGAACCACTCTGACCACATGCACACGGCACCATTGCTTCAGTGGGCTTGTTTTTACTGAGGACCATGAGATCCCGCTGCTGTACCTCCTAATCCAGCAGTTTTCTATCACAGACCATAAAGCTCTTATTTCTGGAGCAGTTTGGACAGAAATTAAGCCTTTTGGATGATTACAATAAACAAAAATTTAGGGAAAGTCAAGCATTACACCAGCTTTGTCTGGAAACCATAACTCAGGGTTTTTTGGCTGTAGATCCAAGCATGCATGTCTTATCATGCCCTGTTGATTCTGAAAGCAATGAAGAAAAAGGGAGGGGAAAGCTGTAGAGATATCAGATCAGAAGTTTTTCATTTCTTGAAACTTCTTTCTATCTCTAAGCAACTCAAATGTTCTGCTTCTGCAAACTACTTTCACTGGAAAGAAGGAATAGTATTTGTGCTCCAAGTTATCACTTCGCTGCCACTGAAAACTATTTTAAATTATTCATCAGTGGAAACTCAGTGTACATAAATATGGCTTAATGCCAAGTTCTTGGTCTAACCACTGAGACCAAGTCACTGGGAAAGTGCCTGTTCTCTCAGGCAGACAGTTTAGGAGCTAAACCACAGAATAACATCTGTATTTAATAAAATTAAACCCATGCCAAGAATCAGCTATAAATGTAACTCGCCAGCCCATCAGCCTTCTTCATTTAAGACTGCTGCACAGAAAAGTCCTGCAAAAGGTTACACTTAAGATCTGGTCAGACAGTCTGGAAATTTGTTTCTGGTTTATGCTAAGAACTGTGTGCCAAAAGCAATGCTCTCAACAGGGTATTGGAAAAAGTTTTGTAGATATTGGGTCTTGTGGCTTCAAGAAATGGGAGGTTAAGATCTGCCTGGTTTTGCCAAGTCCTATACAAACTAGGCACTGATACCTCATGCACGAAGCAAACACAGCCCAATTAGGGGAGCACTTGTGTAACTAACCTTGACAACAGAACAGGGAAAACATAAACTCTGTAAAAATAATAATCTCTACTCCACCCTTTAAACATGTGACCTCAAGAGCAAAAACTCTGCCCTGGACCAGCTACAAATAGTGGCATCCAGGAGCTGGACTCATCTCCCCAGCTTCCCTTACAGAGCGATCCTTAGCAAAGTCCCTTACCAAAAAAGATCCCTTACCAAATTGTGACAGCTGTTATTCTGATCCCAAGGGCATATAACTGGCCTTCCTGAGACTGTAATTCAGGTCTCTCCTACAATAGGCTATAAGCAGTCTCAGAAGATCTCCACCAGTTGCACATCTCATGATGTGCCTCCCGTCATCTCCTCCTGTCCCATCTCCTTCCTACCTTTGTTATCCCTACTTCTGGACACCTCATCATTGCTGTGTGACTCAGCTTTTGGTATCATTCTCAGCAATGGCACAAGTGCCATTTGCTTCCACCACCCAGGAGATCACCTCTCTCCTCACAGGCAGAGAAATCCCAGCCCAGAAATCTGGTCTCTGCTGGACTGTTCCTCCATGTGCACAAGTGACTGAAACCTGCCCATAGTGAGTCAGGACCTCTATCGTCCTCTCAAAAAACAGTTACAGTCTCCATTGACAGGCAACACCACGGGACACAGCCAGTTCTCACATACTGTGTTAGGCAACTAAAATCTTTTCTCCTAGGGCAGTTATTATACAAGCTAATAGCCAAAATCTCTTTGCACCTTAAAGCAGCAATTACCCCTTTTTGCAACCTTGAGGGGTGAAGGAACCATGCAACAAGTGTCTTGATTTGCAGGTGCTGTGTCTGGGTAGAGTCCCTGCCACTGGGTTAGAGAGAATGAGGTTATTTCTTACAGCGCTGATATGACAGGACTTCACATTCATAACACAGCAGTGCCTTTCTGGGATCAGAGCTGCAATGAGTAAATTCTATCCAAAACCAAAGCCAGGGATCTTTACCCAAGAAGCTCAGCATTTAATATGCATCAGAGGATACGTGGGTGAAGGTAAGAGACATATGACAGATTTGAGGGTTATGCTGGTCAAATATCTATATTCCACTGCCAGTCTGGAACACAGACATTTGTCGAACCCTCACTACCTGAGTGTCAACCCAACATTGTAACCTGACCGGTGCCAGCGTGCCAGCTGCTCTGCAGCATGAAACCAAAGCCCATCCCTGCCCTGAACTGCAGCCAGAGCCTGGCAGGGTTCAGTGAGCATGGCTGGGGCAGAAGGAGCCGTGAGAACCCGGCAGGATGGAAATGGGGAGAAGAAGGTCAGAGCCAAGCCCAACTCATAGCAGGAACATGCTCAGCTGCCTGGCAAACAAACATGTCTTTTATTATTGACTTAAAGGAGAGGCTCTCCAGGGCTCCATGCTACAAAATCATAAATTTTTAATGTGTAGATGCTCCCTCTTCTGTGGAGAGTCTCTGGCTGCTGTGGCTTGAGAGGATTTATGCTGGCAATCACATGCATTTTCATCTCTGAAATGCAGTAGATTGTGCTGAGTGTGAGGGATTTAATTTAAAAAAACCTGCGGCAAGACCTTACAGAGACATCACTATCAGTGATTTTAGCCCTATTCCCTCTTGCCTGTTCCTCTATTATTAAATAAATATATTTATTATGTCCATTTGCCTCAAAACCCCCCCCCCCAATAATCTTCCCTCCTTCCGCAGAAACAAAACGCAAGAAATATGCTTCTGTGGCCATGGACTGTCTTTGGTCATTGGCACTGAGCTTAGCCTCCTGCTAAGCATCAAACAAACCCCACATGTAGTGGAATTTCTCACACAGGTAAAACATTTCATGTGCCCATGATATTAAAGCAAAATGATTTTTTTACTAGCATCACTAGCAGAGGACCCACTTAGGAGATGTACTGACACACCTCCATTTTCATAGCTCAGATGAAAGGTCTGAAATAAAAACCCTGAGGGTGAACTGGAAATATTTCTGCCTCTGGTCTAGTAAATTTTTAATATGAACATAAAGTTCAGTGTTAGATCCTGCCCTTTTCTAAAAGCAGCATTTTATACTATCACCGTAAGAAGAGAGAAAACAAGAAAAGAGAGCTCCAAAGGGATGCCTCATGTCTGCCCAGCATATACAATACCCATGGTCAGACAGTGTTCCTGGAAAACAGGCCTGAAAGAGCTGCTAAAAAATATTACAGGAAATATTCCCATTTAGGGTTTTTTTTTGCTAAGAAACAGAGGCTGCCTCATCTCTCTCTTTCCTCGTCTTCTGCAATAACAACAGTTCTAGTTTTTCTTCTCTTCCTACTCCTGGCAATGTCTCACTCACCTGACCTGGCTCTGGGCAGAGATGGGGACTCACCACATCTCAGAATTGCCTGCCAACAGATTATTTCTCAAGAAGCATCTACATGTTTTTGTGCTTGTTTCAGTCCACTTCAGAATGAAAGAAAGCATTTTTCAAACATATCAGCAGTAGAAGACGTCTCTTCTTCATTTTGGAATTATTTTTTTCCCCAAAGTTGATTTACAATTTTATATCACTTTGTGTCCTGGTTTGATTTGTAATAGGAGCTCACAGTATTTTGACTAATATCAGCATGCCAAAAAAAGGCAGCTGAAATAGTCTTTTGTTTTTATTTTAAAAACAAGTCTGACAGCGACTGGCTGGCACATATAATTTCCTTTACTAGAAAACAGTATCTCCTAGATATGCTGGTAATGCCACAGCTTGACACAATTGCACCATGTTGTTATTAACAGCAATACACAGAGATAGGAAGTGATGCAAAAAATCATAAAAATAAATACAGCTCTGAAAAAAAACTTTGAGAAGTTTTTAAATTCACAGTTATTTCCCTCGTGGGAAATTATGTCAAAATAAATATATTTTTCATACTCAATGTCTATTGTGGTGAGACATTTCCTATCAGATCAGAATGGAAATCCCAGATGGCAGCTAAGCTCGAAGTCTTGTAGAGTCAGTCGTGGTCTGACATCTCCATGAGCTGCCGAGCTCTACCCAGAGCCTGGCTGCTCAATGCCAAGCTGCCCTGGGAGCAGGCTGTCCCTAGCAGCAAGAAGGAAAACCCAGTGGAGCTTTCCAAATGCCTTAGCTCATTCTATAACTTTCCTCTCACAGTGCCCCTAGGCTGGGCTTATGGAGACGAAGCGGCAGCAATGACTACTCTTCCATCTACAGCAAGCAAACACCTTGACACTATGTTATTTGTGTGAGTTCTTCCTGCTGCCTATTTCTGTTTGCTTCACAGATGGTACCTGATTATCCCCATCCTCGTGGTACAAAGCTCCAATGTTGAGTTAAACTGTCATGGGATGATGAAGCTGATGAGAAGAGATATTCCACATTTATCAGCCATCTCCAACTTTCCACACACTCCATGAATGAAAAGTGACCTCCTTCCCCTCTGTTTCACTCATGTTCATGTAGGTTAAACTTCAGGGTAAAAGATCTAAGGCTTCTTTTCCACTGAAACACCATTGCTTCTTATCTAAAAGGTGTACTTCCCTACTATTTCCTGGAAGAGTTTCACCAAGGTCATCCAGGAAATAGTTTCCTCCAGGTCTTTGTGTGTCTGACATGAGCTGAGTTTGAGTTACATCCCTGATTACTTCTATGAAGAATATAAAACTATAAAAACTTGACTAATCTCCAAGAAATTTAGACCATGTCACCTGTCTTCTTCCACTATACCTATCCAACTTTTCTTGCATCTCAGCTCATGCGGGAACTATGTCTTGCTGAGGAGAAACACTGGTTCCCATGGGAGCAATCCTGATCCCAGGTTCACCAGCTGATGCCTGGGGTGATCCATTCACTCCCATGAAAGTCATACCATGAACATGGCTTTCTGGCAAGATTAGACATCATCCAGCTTCGTTTTTTGCGGAACAGAAACTTAGTCTTTCCATGAGTAGTACTGTCCCTCCAAGATGAGCACATGGGATGTTCCCTACAGACAAGCCTTGCCTACTCTCAGGCAGCACAGTCCTTCAGACTTCTGCAAACACAAAGGCTTATAAACCCTTAGATTAAAATAGAACTTCAATACTGGCATTTATTCCAGTGACATATTTGCAAGGAGCAATCCTTTAGGCTTTTGGGAAGGAAGGCAAAATTTTAAAAATAAAAGGGGAGGAGAAAAAACTTTTTCAGCTTCCTGTTATGGAAGCTCCTCACTCCCTGATCACCCCAGCTTCTCTTATCCTTCTTGAAGCTTCCTCCAGTTTGCATTACTTGGTTTTGAGCTGGTGATTAAGTATGAAAATAATTTTTTTTCCCCTGTAAAATGGGGGACTTACATCTAGGAAGATCTAAGTTTCTTGAACACTTGGTTGAAGGAGGAAAGCTGCTAAAACACATGAAAAACACACAACTTTCCTAATATAGCAAATGATTTTGATATTCAGAACAGCTACCTCTTTATAAATGAGGACACTCTGAATGGACAGTGTCTCACAGATAAACCTGTGCTTCTTCGTCTGCAAAGCCAAGATTGGAAAAAGAGAACTGGGGCTGGCAGAGACCCTTCCCTGGGGGCAAGCACAACCTTCACTCCTGGGACTATCAGAGCAGCAAACGGATGCCCCTGTCTCAACACCAGGGCTCAGAGTCTGCCCTGTGCCAGGAAAGGGAAATAGCAGCACAATTGCAAAAATAAACCCCTGGGAAAAAGCTATTCAGTGCTCGGAGATGTTGGAAAGTAATTTCATGTCAAAATACAAGTAGGGCAATAATCTCCACATTCATCAAATACAAGGAGGAACACCCTGAAAGGAAAGGCTTGAGTCTTTTCACCATGTCTGCAGACCTGGACCTCTGACCAGAGATTGCACACTGGACCTGGGGATGAACTGATAAGTCGTAAGACTTGGTTCAGTGGCTCACACTGCAAAGCCTGATGGAACACACACTCTTAAGTTAGCAGCCCTCCTGCATATCTTCTTCCAAGCATTCATCTCTTTAATGATTTCTGCTGCAAAGCTGGTGAGAATCATGATGCAGAGGATCGTTGCTGACTATATTGACACCCATTTATTTGTATGCTACATGGAGTTCACATGGAGGGATTTACAAAGGTCTGTCCTCCGTAGTTAGTGTGGCCCTCAGCAGCTTTTCAGGTGCTCTCAGGGTGCATCTCTGTAATTTGCCGTTCTTCCCACATCTCATTGAAGGGAATATCAGGGCCATTGCCATCATAAAACAGAATCATACAATTGTTTATGTTGAAAAAGACATCTGAGATCAGTGAATCCAACTGTTAATCCAGCACTGCCAATTCCACTATTAGACCACGACCCTGAGTGCCAAATCTACTCCTTTTAATACCTCCAGGGATGGTGACTTCACCACTGCTGTGGGTAGCCTGTTTCAAAGCTTGACAACCCTTTCTGTGGAGAAATTTTCCTGAATATCCAATCTAAACCCCTCCTGTTATATCTTGAGGCCATTTCCTCTTGTCCTATCACTTGTTACCTGGGAGAAGAGACTGATCCCCCTCCTCACTACAACTTCCTTTCAGGTAGTTGTAGAAAGCAATAAGGTCCTCCCTGGTCCTCCTTTGCTCCAGGCTAAGTCTCCCAGTTTCATGAGTTGCTCTTATAAGACTTGTGTTCTAGACCCTTCATCAGCTCCATTGCCCTTCTCTGGATGTGCTCCCGCACATCAATGTCTTTCTTCTTGTGAGAAGCTCAAAACTGAATACAGAATTTGAGGTTTGTCAGTATATTTCATCATCAAAAGACTGCAACAGACCATTGCTTTGCCCATCCACCCACTCCCACAAGAGATTCCTGTAAAAAAACCATCAAAACTCAACTTCCCTAAGGCAGTCACATGCCATGAACTTTGCAGCCTGTTCTGTTGCAGATGTGCTCCTATTAGCTGGCACACAATCTGCAGCACTTATCCAAGGTAGTATGAAATGCAGGAAAAGGAAAGAAAGCGTCTTCCCCCCACCTGCTCTGCAGGTGCAGGACGTGCTCTCAGACATGATCTAAAGGACTCACATACGTGCTGTATTTACATTTCTTACCTTGTCACCCATGACAGTAGCATTACCAGATTACACTTACCTCTCAATTTTTTCTTTCCAAATTTTAATCCAAATAGAGACATCCCAAAACTTTATTTTAGTCCAACTCCATGGAACTTCTGCAAGAGAAAAGAGAAGAATTCACAACACATACTGCAGCACATACATATAGTTCTGTGCTCATAAAATGGGGGAAACAAAATCCTAAGCACCATGTCCAACAGCTACAGTTTATCATCTAGAATGTTTTAAAATGCAAAACAATCTTAGGTGTTTCAGGTTGCACTATCTCACTGTGTGCTACCTTACCTTGGATGTGTTGATAAATTCATCTCCTGACAAGGCAAAAAGAAGGGGCTGGTGGAGCAGGGACTGAACAGGACGTTCCCACTACATGGGTGCTATATGAAAAGGAGAAACACGCTGGATTTGTACTTAAAGGACTGAGGAACTATGTGACTATCTAGAGCAAGAACAGCCTCCCTGAAGAGGAGGGAGCAACGGGAAGCACTGGTTTCCTGTGTATCCGCCTGTGCTCAACACGTGCTGGCTCGCACTGTTGTCCATTGCTGATCACCCCCTGTGTTTGGGGTGGATTAGAATTAAATTTCTCCCCTGCTGACTGCAACCTACCTGGCCCAGAAGCCTAATTCCAGGCACCAGAAATGCATCTAAGGCACTGAAAATATCCTGATAGGCAGAGGAATCGAGCATTAAAAAAAAAAATCACATCAAAACCTGTTGCTATTGAAACTTTCAGTGTTCCAGTCATCAGACAAGTTTATTTACAGGACTTGAAGATGATGTTGCTGCTGACAGCCTAGAGGATCTGTGAACATGGGAAAAGCTGGCACTGCCTGGCATGCCTGGCTGTCCAGGAGCCTGAATCAACAGGAATACTGTGCCAGTTGCTGAAGTGGTCAGTGAGCAATTTGAGGGAGTCACAAACTAGAGCAAGTTTTCTAGGTGATAGAATGTAGGTTTTGTACTTCATCCCATGCTGCCTGTGCAGAGCAAGGTTGCCTAAGGAGACAGGTATAGCAAATAAGTGCATTTTCAAAACACGCGAATGCAGCCTGTGCCACTGCCCAAATGCAAGTCTGATGCAACTGCACCAATCCAAGACTGGGCCTCATGTCTTTTCAAAAAATAAAGGTAAACGTTACAGAAGACTCTAAAATACTTCCATAGGTCAAACATCTGCACAGATTGCTAGTCCAGATGCTAAAGCAAAGCTATACTTAGCAGCTGCAGTGAGCCTGAGATAAGGCAAACAGCAGCAGGTAAGCTCCAGCCAGTCAGCTAAGTGCTACACACCCTGGGCACACAGCAGCTGGGCACAGTGCACCATGCCCTCCCCCTGGGGTTCGGGAATCCCTTTGTGCCCACTCTACTTGCAAGAAATCGTTTTTCTGTTCACACATTTAATTGTTTCTGCTCACCATGACAGATGTTTTGGCGACATCTCTCACCAAAATTTTTCTGCCCATGGAGCTAAACCACTTAAAGGCACAATACACAATGTCACAACTTAAAGCTTTCTCAACTCTGCTGACCAAATTTACTCTCCATCCCTGACCTTAGTCTGTCATTTTCAACATATTTCTTTTATGTTTTAGAGTTACTATTATGTCTTACAACACTCTTCTAACTAGGACAGAGAATTCACCATAAATTGTGGCAGGAATGAGACACACCACCCTCACACACAGAGGTAAAGACTTCAGACTTCCTGAAGCACCAAGAGCCACATATCTGATAATCACTGTTCACTGGCAGCACAAGGATACTAAAGGTTGACAGATTGTAATCATAATATTGATGATTACATAATCCATATGAACTCTGGATTTTGCTGTATTTGCCAAACATTTTCGAAAAACAATCCCCAGCTACCAAATCTCTCCCAGCTGTGCACCCTATTGACAAGGCCTGTAATTTCAGCAGTGAGGAGAAAAGGATGTTTATATTTGTGGGGGCGCAGAGAAGAGAGGGTGGTTGTAAGGTTTCTTTCAGCAGTAGTAACATGAAACAATAGACTTTCACGTCTCCCAAACAAAAACCTGAAAGTTACTTCAGCTCTGACAGATGACTTTTGTTAATTACTGTGATTCTTTGAACCCTGGTTTCTGGTGGGACTGCAGCATGACAAGAAGACTGAACCAATACATTGTTCTGGCATGGATGGCACCTTTAGTTCCCACAGCTTCTCAGTGCATGCAATTAGGATTGCATTCACTGAACATTTTGACTCAGCAGCAAATTTAAGTTCACCATCACGGCCAGCACCAGTATCCTTATAGGCCCACCACTCCCACAAAACTTTGCCTTTTAGGGCAGATATGGGTGATAACTTTACCATACCATTTGTACCAATTACGTCTCTGATATTTCAGTTCCACCACACAGACTTGGCATACCTGCTTACTTAGCTAAATCCCAGGAGTTATGAATCCTTCCCAAGCTGACCTGATCCTTTATGCAAAGCTCAGTTCCCAGCTTGCCCAAACCACAATGTCATTTGAGAATGTTTTAGTCAGTATTCAATGGGCACACAGACAATGGCATTAAGGGCTGAACACACCCCTATTGCATTGTGGTGTACCCTTTATTTTCACAATATTGCAAATATCTTCCTTTGCTGCTTTGTTATTGACTCACACATCTAATCCTCATACTTCTTTACCTAGACAAGCTACTCTCACGCCACTGGCTGTAGCTTCCATGTATGGCTGCCTGTTCACACTCCCCTCTGTGATAGTACACCATCACATTTCAGGGTGTCTGTTTTCAGTCTGAGGGTTCATTGACCACCAGCTGCAAGTGTGAAAACAAACATAATCAAGTAATGGTGGAGCTGTGTCCTTTGGTGGTGCAACATGTACTGCTCCCGTTAGCCTTAGTTATCATGACTTGTGCAGAGAGATGTGGTATAATGGCTGACCTTAGCTCTTCCTGCCTTTCAGTCTCAGGTCCTTTTCTTGGGGTATATTGGACTTTCAATTCTGGCTGCAGAGTTTTTGTAGCTGTATCTATCAAAAACCTACTTTAGGGTATTTTTTTCCCATAGATTTCACTTGCAATCCAAATGCCCCTATTCAGTTTTCTTTACTTACAAAATTGCAATGATAGGTCATCAGCCTCATTTCTCTCACATTCATTTTTAAATACAGTTTTAATTTCTCTTTGTGCTTCTCAAGTTTCATTTGCTGTGTGGCAAAAAATTACTTATTAAATTTTGGTAAGACACTTTTACAGCCTCCTTTTCCTGAATTAATTAAAAACTCATAAAACACAAGAAGACTTTCTATGGTCAGAAGAAGGCAATTTCCTGTTTGTCTGAATTTTCCCTGGCACCAGCTATTTTCAGATGCAAAGTGAAGCCCTGCTTCAGTATCCTGAAGTTGCTTTCCACAGTCTGTGTCAGACCTTCTGGACTTTTTTTGTTGTTTTTCCATTTTCCACTTAATCGTTTTTGGGTTTTCTTCATTTTTGTTCTACTTCAGTTACCCTGCACTGTTCAATAGTCAACTGGGGCTCACAGCATTTAAGCACTCATGCAAATCCAGCCTCTCAGATTAACAGGACATGTGTTGCTTCCCTGTATTTTCAGAACCTATAACAGAAATTATTTAAAGTTCCCTGATCTTCATTTATGGGGATCTGGGGGTATAAGCTACGAATAAATTCTCTCTTCTTACTGTATAGAACACTTTTGTATCTACAGGGCTCTATAAACTCTCTGTCTATGTCTTACACTTCTGCAAAGACAATCCACCTGCTTTATGGCTACTGACAGTTTAATCACAGGCTCAGAGCACTTTTATATCCACACTGAGAAGCTACTTTGACAGGTTTAGAAGAGGGAAGGGATGCTTGCTCTCAAAACAAGTTTAGCCTCATTTAAGAGAGAGGAAAGCCAGAATGGATCAAGGCAATCCCAAGCACAAATACAGGCTGGGCAGAGAACGAACTGTGAGAGCAGGCCTGCCGAGAGGGACTTGGGTGTGCTGGTGGATGAGATGCTGGACATGTTCTGGCAGTGTGCACTTGCAGCCCAGAAAGTCAAACATGATCTGGGTCACATCCAAAGCAATCTGGGCAGCAGGTCAGGAAAGGGGATTTTTTTCCCTCTGTTCTGCTCTCTGAAGACCCCACCTGCAGTGCTACGTCCAGCTGTGAGGTCCCCAACATAAGAAGGACATGGACCTGTTGGAGCAAGTCCAGAGAAGACCACCAAGATGATCAGAGGTTGGAGCACCTCTCTATGAAGACAGGCTGAGGGAGGTAGGGTTGTTTAGCCTGGAGAAGGGAAGGCTCTGGGGAGCTTACAGCACTTTTCAGTACTTAAAAGGGCTACAAGAGAGCTGCAAGTATAAGGACAAAGAGTAATGGCTTCAAACTGAAAGAGCGTAGATATAAATTAGATATTATGAAGAAAATCTTTACTGTGAGTATGGTAAGACATAGGCACAGGTTGCCCAGAGAAACTGTGGGTGCCTCATCCCTGGAAATGTCTAAGGCTAGGTTGGATGGGACTTTGAGCAACTTGGTTTAGTAGAAGGCATCCCTGTCCACAGTAAAGGGATTAGAATGAGGTGATCCTTAAGTTCCCTTCCATCCCAAGCCATTTCATGAATCTATAATTTGCCTTGAGAACACAACTGCAAAGCTCTTCCTGCATGAGGGGCAAGTTGCAGTGAGTTACAACATGAGGAATTTGCCATGGCTCACTGAGGGTTGTACTGCAAACTGGAGATGGATGGAGGCACTTCCCACCACTATAATCATGAGTAGCAAAATGAGAAAAGAGAATGGCACAACTTGAATGAACAGAGAGCAAATGTTGTGGGTGGAAATTGCAGCTCATTTCTTGGCCCCGTTCCTCTGGGCAAAACTACATGATACATCATATCCAATGATAAATATGAATTGGAATATACTTAAAGCTTCTGCTCCCATCAGCTCATTCCCAGACTCTGTGTAATGATCCATGTTAAATACAATAATTTTTGGAAGGGTTATTTTAATCCAGATCATGGGATATAGTTCAGTACAGACCGAAAATCCTGCCCACGCAGTGGTCGTATCAGATCTGAGGGGGCAGTGAATTGTGCTGTAGTACTAGAAGCAAGCACCCAGAGCAGAGGGGAATTAGTCAAGAGAACAAGATTCCTCCAACCAGTTTTGCTACCAAATATTCTGTGGTACGTGTACACCCCAAAAAGTTTAAACAAACCTGTCCAGGTACAAATTCTGAAAGCATACCATGTCTCCACTCACCTTTCCACGTCAGGTCAGTTTTTGCATATAAGTAAGATTTATAAGTTAATTTTTTAAAAATTCTGTGTTCAGCGAATGTAACAATTACAAATAGCCACAGGTCTTAGAATTCTAATTTTTTTTCAGGCTAAAGTACTAAAAACTCAGCATATGACAAAACTGATCCCAAACACTGGGCACCATGACAGATAAGGCTGAAAACTGCCTGTCCTGCCTGTAGCTCTTCATGGAGTAATGATGTTAAATACCAAAGGATGAGCCACACCTAAGTCCCTAAATTTTGAACATCTATCAGTTTACGCTGGATTTGGAGGCACAACTGGAAAAATATGAAGAGTTTAAAATACATTAGGTCCCCAGATCTCCTGTCTTCTCCATGCCATAATTACATGCCTGGTGAGGGTGTGTACATGTCAGGGGCCGGAGCTGGACAGCCACGTTCACTCCCAAGTATCAATCACAAAGGACATCACAGTGCAGTGTTTGCCACTCCTCTGGTAGGAGCAATGTAAAGGCCTGGCACACCTGGCATGAACTGACCTTGCCATGTGCCACACAAAGGCATGTTTGTGAAAAGACTCCTTTGAACTACAGGTGTACCAACTGTTTCAATCACATTTTTCAAATTTTGGTTCCAAAAAGAATGATGCATTGCGTTTTCCCTATGAAAAGCAGATGCAAAAATTTCAGGCATTAGAAATAATTAATTCTAATCACCTTTTAGCATTGAAATATATTACTATTTGGATTTCTCCACCCCCTCTTACATGCTGTGTTTGAATACCTGAAGAGCAAAACAGGGAATAGCATGTGTTGTACCACTCTCTGCTTTGCAAACACAGAAAGCAAAGGGTGGACAACTGAAATACGTGTTTTGAATCCCAAAAACACACTTTTTCAGGACTAAAATTAGATTTGGCTGAATTCAAACTAGAGCTAGTTTAGTTAATGGTCACTCCTGGCATCAGAGTTTACAAAAGGAGTGGAGCCACTAACTCAGTGCAAAAAGTCTGAAAGTATCCCTGAAACCCTTCTTTTTCCATACCTGAAGAGGCATCCTGAATGAGGTGAGCCGGCCCTACAGCTATTTTTTTGGTACTGTTCCAAGCTATATATGCAGAAAGCCATGAAAATCTGCGTTCCTACCCCTACACTCCAATTTGCCAATGCAATTAGCTGTAATTGCTGGGAAACGGGCTCAGTCTGTTATCTGCCACGTTCTAAAGTAATGATCCAACATCCTCCATCTGTCTTCATTAAAAGACTCTTTAAACTGACACCAGGATGACAGTCAAAAATTTGCATTCAGCTCCTGTGGGCAAGTTAGTTGCAACAACGCTCAAGTTACGGATCAACAGCTGTGGCAGAGAGGGTTCCCAAAGAGAAACGCAGTCTGCTCCCTCTGAAACAAACAATAGCAGCTTCCCCGGGCGGCTGCTGCTGCTGCTGCTTGGAATCACACACAGCTCAGCTTACTCCACCCAGACGTCTCTCAGCTCGCCCGCAGAAAAAGCTCAACCCCAAGCACTTTGATTAAGCTTCGCAAAACTCTTGGGTCTGAAAAAAAAAAAAAAAAAAGGCAAACCCAGAAAGTTTTTCTGCCCCCTCAAACGGGCAGAGTAAACAAGCGAGCAAAAGGAAAGCATTAGGTCTTACCCTTGAAGGCTTGTAAAAGTCACAACAACAAAGTTGCTGCCCTCCATAGCACTCCGGTACACTCCTCTCTTCTCATCTACACGCAGCTTTATCCCCTCCCAAGACCGACAGCTTCGCTGGTAGTCACAGCGCCAGGACATTCATCTAAGGAAGCAAACCTCTGCGCTGTGAAATGGGCATCGCGTGATCGTCTCCAACACCCTTAAAATCCACCGCTGACTCGCTCTGACATACAATGTCCTGGTAACTAAACTTACTCCAATTTCCCTACTTTTTTACTTCGGTCACTGGGCTTGGCTCCTGGCCAAATTACTTTTCCTCTTTTTTTTCTCCTTTTTTTTTTTTTTTTTTTTTTTTTTTCTGTTTCTTTTAGATAGGGAAAGAATAATACCCCCTTTTAAAAAAAAAAAAAAAAAAAAAAAAAAAAAAAAA
>VXBA01003015.1:1064122-1080589 GCA_013399895.1 Serilophus lunatus | reverse complement strand
AAAAAGCATGCTTCAGAGCTACAAATTGAGAAAAACAGAAAAGCAGAGCACCTAGGCTTGGGCAACCCTAAATAATTCCAGAGGCAACAGCTGCTTGGTTTACCTACCTTCTGCTGACGTGGAAGCTTTCAAAAAGAAACCAAGCGAGTCAAAAAGTCCAACATATCAAATTGCTTTCAAAAAGGATGAACTTGGTAAAGGATCAATTTCGCTGCAGCAG
Source organism: Serilophus lunatus (assembly GCA_013399895.1). Classification (NCBI taxonomy): domain Eukaryota; kingdom Metazoa; phylum Chordata; class Aves; order Passeriformes; family Eurylaimidae; genus Serilophus; species Serilophus lunatus. Next base: position 1,080,369 of record VXBA01003015.1, on the reverse strand, counting down.
CCCCTTTCTCTATGTCCATAATACTGGAGTCGTACAGGACTCCTTAAACCCAGAGACACTGTCCTTCCTACAAGCTGATCCCAAGGCTCCACCTCACCCACTTTCCAGTAGTTGTGAGTAGCAAAAACTCTGCAGAGAAAAGCCTCATAGAGCACAATTGCATAATTCAACCACAGAGTTTCCTCCAGCCAGCCAGAGGATTGCTTCGGTGCTGAAATGTCACAGCTTGCTCATCCCGAAAGCATGACCTTCCCTTGCCCTCAGGGACACCTGCTTGGCCTCACTGTGGTCACAGGGACCCTCCTCACCAGAACCTCCAGCACCCTCATGAGCCTCCCAACCTTCCCGCCTGTTATCCCATCTTCAAGGAACAAAATAGTAACTTCTTTTCCCAGTTTGTGAGACCCTTCACAGTACAGAAAGTAGTAGTAGTAGTAGAATGCCCTCCTATATGCCAGTGCCCTGCTTACCAGCTGCCCCTAAAGGACCAAAACTAAGACAACTACCGCTTCAATCCACCTGTTTCTTTTGCCTGTGAATTGCAATTATTTTAAGACCACCCTATTCTTTCCCTTGTTGTGTTCACACTAATGCCTGACAGAAGCATCTCAACTTATTGCAGACAACAAGAGAAAATTTAACATAAAGGACTTCTCTATATGCATTTATCTCTGATTTTTCCTTAAACTTCTGAGTTTTCCCACAGGGTTTACATGAACACTGTTAAAATTAACCTACCAACAAACATTTGAATGCATTAATCAGCTGATTACTTATAGTAGTATGGGAGTCAAGGCTTTGACAAAGAGTATTTTCTAGAAAGTGAAATTTTCAGGTGTCCTGTCAAGAGGAAAGCTATGGATGACTCTGGATGCTGCAACAGCAGTACTCCAGTCATCATGAAGATTGAAGAACAGACAAGTAAGGAAGAGGACCATATGCGATTTCTGAAAGAAGAAAAAGAGCCTATGCCCCGTTGCATGACTCCAGGGTTATTCCAAACTACACCTCTTTGAGACAGCATGCATTGAATTGGCTTCCTAATTCCAGCACACAGTATCCATGCTAACAGCCAACATGGGACATGGCAAGTAGGGCTGATTTCCTCAAGGCCCAGGTCAGTTTCAGAGGATTTTGAACCTGACAGCATCTAACTGGAGAAGAAATTTTCCCTGCACTAGCCATTTCTTACGTTCTCACCACCCACACCGATCCCAGCAGAAACAGCCCAAGTATCACATTTTTTCCTTTAAGGAAACGTACAAGGATCTGGATTAATCTTGGTCCTTCTACATATTTGGGCAATCTCTTGTTCTTGCTTCATTCTGGAGCTTTATGCTTTTTTCATGACATTTTAATATATTAGTTTATGACAATTTATTGCATACTGCTCCCACTTTCTTTGGTGCTATCATTATACTTGCTTGTTATCACTTTGACCTTGGCCACAGTAATTTTTCCTTCCTAGGGTTAGGTTTATCTCCTTCTCTTGAATAAAAGAGCCTTTGGTGATTTTAAAATAGCTAAAAGTTTAGTAGGCTGTTTTGTTAATGATTTTTCTTGGCACTGAAATCCATCTCAAATACATTGCAAACGATATTTTTTCTCACCTATGCTTTTCTCATGGACTTCAATGAACCTGCTCATATTAGGGAACCTCAGCATACATGGAAGCACTTAGAAAATCAGGAATGACTCAGGGTTATGAACTCAGCTCTTAGTCCTCTTGTCCTTGCCTTACATGTTGCTCCTTGGATGGCATCTTCCCAGTCACCACACCATTCACATCCTCCTTTGCAGATTTCTGAACACATCAGGAAGCACTGCTCCTACAGTGTCGATTGTCAAAATTTCAGTTCCTGGTGGTCTTTGCTTTATCTTACTGTCTTGTAACTACAGTATGCAACTCCTGAACTCCAAGGTTTGAAGCCTAACCTGCTCTATCATGGCTTGTACCTCTCTCTGCAGAGAAGCAGCTGTGGCTTATTGAGCCAAGTTGGATTCTCGAGATCACTTGCACCCACCCAAGCTCATCTTTGTCTCCCAGAACAACCCAAGTATGTTACTCATCCTAACTGTGTTTGTCAAAGTTCCAGAAAAGCCTTTATACATGGTGCTGGAGGTTTTCATCACAAACCCCCAAGAATCCACCTTAAAGGACTGAATTGCCTCCCGTGGCGTATGCTTTCCTCTTCCCAACTTCTCTGTCTTTTCCTCATTAGTCCTGGCAAGTGAGGAGTGCCTTTTGTAGGGGAGGGATAAGTAGCCTACTTCACTGTGGGACCCTTGGCACATCTGTTGTTATGAACACCTGCAGTGGGTGGAAGGGGTCAGATGGGCATCTTGTCCCAACTGCCCATGTTGGGAGAGACATTCTGTACCCTCTTGCTGTCCAAAGTTTGTATAAGATGCATAATACAGGGCTGAAAGGAACAAACTGGGACATGGTTGTCTACCCCTTGAGTATCAGACAGCTGTTTAAAAAAAAGAGTGTAGGAGGAGCAACCAAGTTGTAAATTGCTGTAGTCCAGGAAACACCAGCACAAGGATAAAGTGATTGCTGAAAGACCAAAGGTCCCAAAATGTACTGTATCACAGGTGAGGAAATACAAAGTGGACTGTCAGTGTCCTTGATCCCTGTGAAAGATGTAGTAGGTGAAACTGTCTAACTGGAAGGAGAAAGCACATTATTACACTGCTGAGGAAGGGAAAATTAAATCCCTCATGTCCCTGTTATCCTGACCAGCCTGTGGGAGGCAAAAGAAATGGGCAGAGAAAGGCAATGTCACAAAGTGACCAGTTACTGTAGGGCTGTCTTTGCCTTTTGGGAGCCACCCAGCCAAACTCATTTGACTGCTCCTCCAAAGGAATTAAACTGATGGAATTCCAAAGTAACTCAATTTAGAGAAGTGCTCTGGATTCCTGCCTGTATACATGCATCTCTCTGGGTGTAGTCTGAAGTGTGCAGATTCAGTGCTAGGGCACTGCAGGTTAATGCAGAAGTATTCCCATGTGTCATTAGTTACTCAGAAGCTGTGAGCTGTCACAGTACATGCCACATGGAAATGGAGAGTTTCTGTGGCTGTGTGCAGAATAATGGGAGTCATACTGTTCAGGATTTGGTGGAGTGCCACTTACCTGCAGCAGGGAAGGAAGGGTGCATGAAGAGAGATGCCCTTTCTCCACCAAGGCCCCCTAACCAGTACTCTAAGACCTTAACAAACAATCGTCAGCTGGGGAAAATCGTGAGAAACGCATAAAGGCACAGACTTATATCTTTAAAAAGAATGCAGCACCTTGCTCTGGTGACTTGATATTGTCTTCCTGGCACCAACACCTGCATATGTGATAGCTACTGATGTTTTAAAGCAGAAATTAAAATAATGCCTCTCAGTTTTACCTTTGCAGCCCACAGGAGACAGAACAGAGCCACAAATATTTTGGTCAAAGAGCTTTCATGTGCATTCAACTGCTCGGATTACACTGAGGGGAGATAAAACTACAGAAAAAATCAATTCTGCAGGGAACAGGGCCCGAGATTAACACATCTCTGAGTCTAGTTCCCACCAGATTTAGGATCTTGTGTTTTCAAGGGGCTGTTGCAAGGGGAGAAACCTCATGGGTCTCCTGAAATATTCTCTGTGATCCTATGAGAAACTGAATGATTTGATAGACGTAAGTATTAGTGGGAGCTGACGGAGATGTTTCAGGATTGCGTTCTTGGAGTATAAATCAGTGTCTCTTCGTTTGCCTACAACAGTGCACATGCCTGACTGAATGGGCCAAGCCCAGGAATTAATCAGGCACTGCAGCAAAACTCATATGTGTCCACTCTGTGTTTAGCACATATTTCCTAATCATTGTCAGTGAAAAAAGGAGAATCCAGGGGGATGCTCAGGAGGGCTCGTTAAAAGCTAATTGTGACTGCATGAAATCAATAGCTGAGGGCAAAGCAACAGCCTAGCTTGTTAGAACCCCTATGAAAGCGCCCTTTGTGACAGGGGTATTGCACAAGACTGCTGGCTGCTATTTGCAAGGCTGCCACAAACATATCTGCTGTGTCTGGTGATACTTCAGGCGCTGACACTGGCGCTGTCCTCAGATACACATCAAAAAACCCATCTCATACCACTGAGGAACTAAAATACCCCTCAGTGGGACCCCATGATTGTACACACAGAGCAAATCCAACTCTTGCAGAGCCTTGCCATTTTATAGTCTTCTCATATGGGAAGAACAGACAGCATCTGTTGGAGAAATAGCACTTTTGGTGTGGAATAACATCACCTGAAGGGCCGTGTGATGACTATACAATATTTAATGTTATGTAGCCTCCCAGAGATGCTCTAGTCCTGGTAGTGCTCAGTCCATGTACTCCTTCTGTACATTCTACTGCCAAGGGAGTGCAAGCACCCCGGACTAACAGATGTGCTAGGAGAGCTCAGCAGGCAAAGGTGGACAGGGCTGCAATGGGTCTGCCCTTCAGGTTTTCAGATGATAAACACAGGTGACACTGAGGAGCAGTGTCCATGACACTGGACAGGCTATTTTATACTGCAGCCATGCATCCCTATCCTCCACTGCTGCTTCCACACTCTTCTGCACTAGGTATGTGTGGAAGGGATGGGAAATCTCTGGATCTTCATGGCGCAGATCACTTCTGCATTCCCTACAGCATCAGCCAAGAGATCTGGGATTTATTTCTTGTAGTTCTTCACGTTTTTTGTTATATATTGCTCTGACAGTCAAACATCTGTCATATGAAAAACTCAGTGGGGCATGATCATACCAATTATGCTCATAAGCACTTTAAAAATAATTTCGAATTAAGCGTACTGTATGCATGTATATTTCTACTGTCTATTTTCCAGGTTACAATCGTACCTATCCTGCCAGGAAAAATAGGGACACATCCAGCTGCCTTCCATGAAATTATCCCTAGTATCAATGATCTTTTGTATACTTTAAAGTAGTATTTACTGCATTCGGTGTTCAAGGCTGGATGGGACTCTGTGTAAGCTGCTCTAGTGGGAGATGTTCATGTCCATGACGCAATGTTGGAGCTGGATGACCTTAAAAGTCTCTTTGTCCCAAACCATTCTATGATTCTGTGATTAGATCCTTGTTAATTTGTTATAGCTGGCTAGATAGTGATAAGATGACTCACTTTAGAGAGATCAGTGGACCCTTCAGGAGTCCTCAGCTGACATTTACTTTAGAGATGTGCAGCAGCACCAGCATTCCATAGGACCTTGATCCCAAAAGGGGATGGGAGTGCATAGGAATATATCACTGTAGTGCTGATGACTGTGACTGAGTGATTTCTTGACCTGTCACAGCTCAAGTTCTGAGAAGAATAAGGAAGCCTTTGCCTTGTGGCAAAGCAGTATGGTCAGGAAAAAAACAGCTATTCTATAAAACAAGGCTCAGGGAGCCTAAGGTATTGACAACTGAGAATTTGGCTCCCTTCTGGATCATCAAGCCCTGGGTAATTAGCCAAAGATCTAAAATGTCTGTGCTAATAAAATTTCATCTAAATAGGCACAAACCCATTTATTTCCATGGATGTTTCCCCAGCAAAACTGCATGACATTTTTATCAACAGTTTGCACTACAATTGCAGCACCACCTTGGCAGTAAATAAGTCATATATAACCACATCTCCACCAGCATAGCCACAGCACAGCATGCCAGGTCCCAGCACTGCCAGCCCTTGCTTTTATTCAGAGCAAGTTATATGAGATTGTTCCTCTATCTGTTCTCCAGGTGTTTAACAGAAGTGCATGTTCCTCTGCACTTACATGGCTGAGAGCAAAGACCTATGTTATTCCCATCTTTGTGGACATGGACAGTCATTGTTTAAGGGGTGAAATGGAAATTGCACGTGTGAATCCTGCTGCAGCTGCATGGAAGGGGGGAATAACCTGATGGGTGCATGGGGCCTTCAGGCTATGATGGCAGAGTTAAGGAGGGCATATTCTTCTCCCAGCAATTTCAGAGAACCTGAAGGGACAGAAGGCAGCATCAGCAGTGTCAGTGAGAAATGTGCAATGCACACAGCCACAAAGGCACTGGGGGTATAGCTCATTTGAGGTTAACCATCATTTCTGCCATTGGGGTATGATGCAGTATCACAAAAGATACCTTTAAAATCAAGGAGATACATGAAAAGGCAGGCAAGTATTTAAATTAAACACCTTATTCCCCGTGTTACAGTTTGTTGTACCACGTTTGGTTTTTGTGTGCTGCTTGCAGTGCTAAGTAAGTTGTGAGCCCCATAAGAAGAGTCAGCATTTTCTGTTTCTGACAGAGTGATCAAGGTTTTGCTGGTGTATATCCAGAAGGCAATGACACACAGCCTGAAGCTGCTAATGTGCTAATGAAGATACGCAACAGAAAACATAATCAAAGACTCTGAGACTAAAGGGAATTAAGTAAGGTTTCAGCAGTACTATGCAGCACTAAATGCTTTGTCGGGAGAAATAATGAGGAAGTAAAAAATCCCACAAAACCTGTGGTCCTCTAGCTTTGTGTGGCACTGATGAAAAAGCTGAACCAGTTTTGGTGCCTCCTCCCCACGAGGAGATAGAGAATCTTTAGATAACTGCAGGACATACCCAGTAAAATAATAGAAAAAGAGGTGGAAGCCACATGAGAATTAATGCAGGCAATGAGAAACTGTGATCTTAAGCGTAATCTTCAGGATGTGCTTTGTCATTTTGAGCTCTTTCTCATGCTATGTTCCACTACATCCAAATAATGAATTTTTAACTTTCCTAACAGCCTTTCAGTACATAACAGGAGCCTACAAGAAAGCTGGAGAGGGCATTTGACAAAGGCATACAGTGATAGAACTAGGGGACTTGGCTTTAATCTGAAAGAGTGTGGGTTTATTTGTTAGGTAGAATTCTTACTGTGAGGGTACTAAGGCACAGGAACAGGTTTCCCGGAGAAGTTGTGGATATCCATCCCTGAAAATGTTCAGGACCAGGCTGGTTGGGGCTCCCTGCCCACAGCAGGGCGTGTGGAAACAGATGATTTTTAAGGTCCCTCCCAACCAAAACTATTTTGTGATTCTGTAATTATAACCTTGACTCTTGTCAAAAACAACGTGCTCCTTGTCCCTTTTGTGGCACATCTCAAAAGCTGAATTCTGCAATGCTCTGACTATGGCCTAGCTCTGCACTGGGCTGCTGGTACCCCTAGTGCCCAACTTTGCATGTAACTGCTTAGACTGGTTTGACAGCAAATATTCACAGGGTTTGTGTGAGGAAGAAATATCTTCTAAGGACTGTTAATATCTGGCCAGGTTCCCTGGATGAAGCAAAGTACTAAAAAACAAATGTAACCCCTAAAGACTTGACAAGGGTGGTGTAATCAGAAGAGAATAAATGCCTTGTGTCAGTAAATGAAAGTCATAATTTCTTTCAGAAAAAGCAAGATTGGATTAGCTTTGGGGGTGAGTGTGGTACAGACATGTAAACAGCTCAGATAAAGGTCTGAGTGTTTCTTTGGATGCCATCTGCTAAACTGGTTGTGTCTGCCCAGAAAGGCAAGAACTTGAATTTCTTGCTACAGTCAAATTGATATTTTGGCATAAGGATTAAAATAAACAGCATAAAACACAAAGGGGTCACGCAAAGGGAGTTCCAAGTGAGTTTGAACAGCATATTTGTGAAGAGCATATTTACACTAGCCCAGGAAAAATGCTGAGAAAAAATGCTGTTTGTAAACCAAATAAACAAAAGCACATTCTCCTGGCCAGTCGACCTGCAGCACAGCTTTGCAGCAAGGGTTGACCAGAAATGAAACTGGTGACAATCCAGAGAATGACAGAGCCTGGCAAGCAGACAGAGTAAAAAGTAGTGCCTGGTGTCCAGCTGGAGCTGGGAAATATCTCTGGCACGTGGTAAAGTTTTGTGTCACAAAGCTATACCTTGAGACTTACAAAAATGTTTGGGTTATGAGGCAATCGTGCCAGTGAGGCATGACATTTAAATAGATCAAAGTGTGTCTTGCTTCATTAATCAATATCTGGTATAGTGGAAAGTTTTTGAATGAATGATTTCTTGGAAACTTGTTTCAGTCTGAGGCTGATCTTGCAAGTGTCCTGCAATTTTGTTCATGTTTTTGATTTGTGTTTCCTAATGAAACAGGAGGCCTCCACAGAGGCTCTTACATCACTTGAAGCTTGAAGAAAGAAAGAATACACTTATGGAGCTGTGAAGGCCAGGCAAAAGGATTCACATGTGGAAGAAAGAAACTTTGGGAGCAAACGAGGATGAGGAGAAACAGCCCTAGAGTCAGATTTAAACTGAAAGACAATTTCTTTGCTGGATGAATATAATAGTAATGGAAAGCAGTGAAAGCCAGTGAATTTAATGTGGGATGCCTGTGTTTGCAGGTGGCGGAGCCTGAGGACTGCTGTAAGGTACCTGGGAAATCTAACACAGGCAGCTGAGGAGGCATCAATTGATCTTGCAGCAGATAGAGCTGGGGAGGATGTTAATTGGGGTAGTCATGGTTTACAGTCCCACAAATAAACATAAATCACCATCAGTTTCAGTTTCTTCTCACGTAACAGCTCCTACAAACTACAGCAGCTCAGGAGGAGATACACATCAGTTTGGAAGGCTTTGTTATGGGGGAACAGCCTTCAGGATACGCTCCAGCTGCCCTACCCAGTGCAGAGACAGATCAGATCCCTTGGGAAAAGGGATCTGATCTCCAAGGACATGGTTCCAAGGGTGAAGGGATCTAAAAGAGAATAACAGAGAGAGCAATCCTAGTTGAAATGCAAGACAGCACTGCCTTGCAAACAAGCAGAAGTTAAGCGAAACCATTGTTCTCTTTCCTCTCACACCTGTACAGTATCTTTTGTACTCTTGTAAAGACAAAACTGTACATTTAAGATGGAAAAGTAAATTAAGTCTTGTTTGTCCAAGAAATGCAGTGGCAAGTGGGGAATGCATTGGCAAGATTTCCAGTGACAGCAAGTGTATAAATCACACACAACTGCTCTTATCAAAGGGCATGGGAAAGCAAGTGAAGGTCTTAATATTAAACTACTAAGTAATCCATGTTGCCACCGAAGTTGCAATCCACAGTAACTGTGTGTCCCAGTAAACTCAGGATCACATAAACATCAGAGCAGGAAGGAAGTAGTGGATGAAAGACCGATGCTGAATCACCTACAGAGGCATTCAGGAAGCTCCACAGGACCTTGGAATGAATTAGGGAAAGGGAAAACGAGTCTTTTTTTATCTACAGCTCATAGTTATTGGCCCTGTCTTCAGGGCACACACTCAGCTCTGACCTTGGATTCACTGGGGTGAATGCAGTGTTGCCCAGCTCTGTCTAACCATCTTACATTGCTGTCAATCATTGGAGCATATGAGGAAAAGTATTTAATGGACTGTGATCTACCCTCTCAGTGCTCCTGCTTGGAGTATGGCATTGGAAGCCCTGGTAAAACCACACCATTCCACCTTTATGATGTGAAAATTAGTTTTAAATATGTTTATCTGAGTGTACATATATATATAGACATGTACATATTTGTATCTACAGACAGTAGAGCAGAACTCACCTCTGAATTCTCCTGCTGTGTGAGTCTTGGGTGTTTAGGTGGGATTTCCTCCTTACTTCTGTATCACTTTACCCACGTGCAGGAAACTGCTCCTGCTGAAGCCAATGCTGAGCATGTGCAAACATTTATGGTCCCAGACTGGACCCATGATTGTAAAGGACTGGATGGCTCTCCTAACTAACCCCTGCCATGCTGAGTGTGTGGAGAGTGAGTCACCAGTGAGCACAGCCTTGTCTCTCCAATATAAACAACTGACTATCTGGTCATACCCTGGGGATCTGTCTTGTCTCATGGTGATGAACTATTCCCAATCAAACTGGGAATGAGTTTCCTGGCTGATTTGGAGACAGCCATATTGCCACCAAACAGCATGATTTACTGGGAGATCAGCAAATTAGCATACATCTCTGTTTCCTTCCTTCCAGTTTCCTTGTTTCCTTGTTGTTGTTGTTAGGGGTTTTTGTTTATGGTTTGTTGGTTTGTTTTTCTTAAGCCTGGAATAGTGACTTCCAGTAATGCTAAACTGTGTGTAAGTCACAAATAAGGTAAGGGCTATAACCGAAGATAAAGGGCAGAAAGTCACTCACCTGACTAAATAAAAATACACAGGGAATTTTTATCACTAAGAAAAATAAGCCATAGGCTGGGAAGGAAGTAAACAGTTACTTCAGTAGTGTGAAATGTGGTGTTGCCTTCCTCTGATGATGTGCAACCAAGTTAATCCTGAGAAATAAAGACAGTGCCTCTATCACCAATAGTATGGCCTTATTCTATGCTTTCAATACTGTTTTTGAAGTAGTTTAACGTTTTCAGAGTCAGGTAGTGCAGCAAGTTCACTTTACCTAAAACAAAAAGGTTCCTTCCCCCATGGCCTCATTTAGAAAAATCTTCTGCGGGCTTCCATGTGACTTTTGCCTGAATATTGTGAATAATCAGGATACCTGAATAATCATGGGCAAAGAGAGAAGAGCAGTGCCTTGTGGTGACAGTCCTTCAGTCTTACTCCTGGGGTGAATGTCAAACTAATGCCAGATGTGGGGAAACACTGGAGGACTTTGCAAGGATTTTGAGGGGAAGGGGTAATTATTTTCAGTAGCACAGAAGATAATTTGGATGTGTTTCCTCTAGTCAGTTCTCTACCTTAGCAAAGTCTTTGGGCATCCATGAGCTGACATCACCTCTTTGCAGTGTATCACATACTAGCTTGATGAAACAAAAAGAACTAGACTAAGAAAAGCATATCCAGGAGAATCCTAACATTGTGATTTCTATATAAGGGTCTTAAACAAGTGATGCAAATGCTTCATCCAAGTTTTAAATGCTCCAGTTTTAAAGATAGTGAGACCATTTATCACTTAGCACAGAACAGGCCACAAAACAACTTGTTAATTGGCCCATCTTACCAGTCTGAGCTAGAACACATCTCCTCCAGAGACAGTCAGATATGATGAAAAACCCTTAGTGATAGAGGCAAGACGTCCCTTTGTTTCATGCCTTTATTGTTAAATTAAAATGCAGTTGCCTGTAATGAAGGTAGAGAGAACTTGGAGCACCTTCCACAGAGGAGAAGACTGGCTTTCTCTTCAGAAATTTTAAACAGGTAGAGAAGAGGGGCCCGGATCCAAAGGCAGTAAAATGCATGCGTACTTTCCCACTGACTTTGGAGAGTTTTCTAAAGCCACACTGCAGTGATCCCAATTCGCTCTACTTTTGAGTGTCACTGCCACACTAGGGCTGGCACTACATAAAGAAAACTTAGATACCAAACTCACTGTTGAGAACTAACATTTGCAGACGCAGCATAATCCAGTATGCAAAAGGAAAAAATTGCACAGGGGAAAAATGACTGAAATCTGGGTTCCTAAGCAAGTTTTTACACCTTTCTCCTACAAGAAGGAATGAAGAAATTGTCCTACCTGTGTGTTTTGTGTCTTCTTTTCTACCTGAAGCTGTTTGTCACGACAAACAGAAGGGATTGTTTTCAGCACCACACAAAAAGCCGCAGCTTCTTTTGAACTCCCTGGATGGTTCCTCCACAGAGCACGCCAGGCTTCTCCCCAGCTGGGAGGTGAATCTCACGAGAGAACACCACGCTTTCCAGGATCTGCAGGCAAACCTGTGCAGGGGCACGCTGATTGCAATCCAGAAGTTACAGGATGTCTTGGTGCGTTCCGTGTACCCGATAAGGACAGCAAGAGAAAAGGCAAAGTTCCCGAGGCTGTGGGTGGAACATGGCACCGTTTAGCACTGAGTAAATAAAAAGCAATTGATCGTTGGACTCGGGTGTGACACTGGGTATTAACAAAGGTTTATACGCCATAGGCAGGACTCTCTATTTCATCTAGGAGAAATGCAGCCTTAAAATCCCACTGGTGCACCCCGCTGCAGCTAAAGCAACAGCAAGACATTGAGCTCAGCTTTTGGCAGTCAGCAGATTTTTTTTCTTGGACAGCACTCAGATGGAGAATTTCAATCACAAAACATATTCTTTCTTACAGGTCAGACATTTCACTACCTCTCTTAAGGATTAATAAACTGTATGCAACTTCTGTGGCATAGTCGGTTATCTGGGGAAGTTATGGCACCAAGTACGACAGGATACTGATTTGGGTTTCTGGATTCCATGGTTATGTGGAAAAAACATGTAGGTTCAGCTTTTGACACAAAGTTTTTTTGTTTCAATGCCCTCTTCAGCCTAAAAAAATATTTACAAAGATAATTCTGAGATAAAGAAGAGATAGGACTAATCTATAAAAAAATCACCTAAGTACAACTGTAAGAGGATGAAATATGGCAACTCAAGATAAAATTAAATTGTCTAAATAATGACATTTATCTGCACCGATATTGCATCTTTTCCTACAATTCAGTAATGCAAACCTCTAATTCACAAGCTTTGACTAGCTCTTGTATGGCTTTTTTGCCACCTACTTTTAGATTTAATGACATCTACTGCCTGAAAAATTCCAAATTATTGTCACGTTTAAATAGAATTTTTTAAATAATATTCCTTGCAATATGCTAAGTTATTGAAGCAGAAGCCTTTCTAAAAGGCAATTCACATTTCCTTAACCATCTTTTCTGTTTGAGTTTTTTTTGTTCTGTCTGTTCTTGGCTATTGAAAAGAGATTTGTCAGTGCCACTGTTCTCTGCAGCCTTTTTCAAACTAAATCTATTCTTTGGCTTTCAGTGCAGCAAGTGGAATTGCAAACATAGCAGTGAAAGCTTACAATTTTATTTAAAGATCTCCCATTAGATAGTGGTCCATGGTTATGACTAATAGGGTCATGTGGACGTGACCCAAAGAAGGAAGGTCAACAGACTGAGCAACAATGAAATTAAACTCAGATCCCCTCTCACATCTGTGACGGTTCCTGGGCAAGGAATGCTGCTGTGCTTCTATTTCCTTATTCATAAAAGGGAATAATCATTACTCATTTCATCAAGAGAGCAACAAGGAGACATCGGCAACTACAAGGTGAGAGACACACCAACAATGTCCCAGAATATGAGGATTTCTCAGTCTCCTTCTTGTAACAAGGCCAGAGGCTATCCCAAAGTCTTGTTAAAAATGCTTTCCCGCCTCCCCCCCAAATAAGAACACTCACCTATCTATGGGGTAGAAATGAATAAGCTCTTTTTCTGTTTACTTTCCAGTTGTTATTATAATTAGTAATAGTCCATGATACTATTATTGAAACAGAAGGTCTTCTTAAGGAGAAAAGGTGTCACAGAGTGCAGATTTCAGGCTTAATACCAAAAGAAATATGACAGCCTCTCCTGTTAGCATTTTGCCTCCAAGCAGTATAGCTGTGAGTCACTGAGCTGATAGGAAGGCTTTCACAGTCTTCAGAATCAGCCTTCGAGGATACAGAAAATTACAATTTTTTCCTGTCATTGCTGTGTTGGTCACTAAAGTAAAAATAACTTCAAATTAAGAATGGTTAACAATTTGGAACTGAGAGTACAGCTTTAGGTTAAAGTTTTGGTAACTTGAGAACTTCCTTTGTTAGGAGTTAAAAAGCTGCTGTTTGAGAATGATGTAATTTTGAAGGGGAAAAGAAAGACATGCTGCTTTCTGATGGAAAGCTGTGTTGCAAGAACTGCTTACATGATCTGCTCTTCCCTTAGTGACTTGCAGCTCTTTTCCAGAAGATTTCTTCCAGGGGAGCTCTTTCAAAAGCTGTTGTCCCCTTTAAAAAATACAATGTACTAGAGAGCATTTCCCCTCTCTCCCTTCTCATAGAATATGGGTGGCACTTTTTCTCATGTTCTGTGAATTCAGTGGCTACATAGCTACTGAGTGTGTTTCTTCATCCTCAGTTTCTGCTTTCGAAATATGCTGCTGGTATCCTGCTGTGTTGTGAGTTCAATATGCAGATGTAATGTGCTGGGAAAGAGGCATGGCAATGGATAGACCTCTCATGATTTCTTCTGGACACTCATCCTGCCAGCAGTAAGTACACCAGCCATCCTGGAATAAGAAAATTTAGAATGACACTGATGGATGAAGCTGTTGTATTTGGCTCTTCTGCAAAATCAAAAACAAGTATAAAACCAGCCTAACTGAAGAGACGTCATGAAACACAGATGCATTCATCAGCCACATGATTTCAGTCAACATTTTGGATAAGGACTAGCCCTGTTACCTTCTCCTGGTCTTGCCATGCAGAAGATCATACAGGTTATCAAATATACATAACCGAGTATCTAAGAACATGTACTGGTTGGGTGTGAAGAGAAATGGATACTTTGAGTTCAGACTGGTTTGGTACAGAACTTCCTGCAAACAAAGAGGTTATGCTACAAACCATCAGGGCAGTTTCATGGGACATCAGCTTCAACACAAAACAGAGCCCCAGAAGGTCCAGTTTGTCCCCATCCTCAGATTGGGAAATGATATGGGGGAGAGGAGGGAGGGAGGTGGGAAAGTGTATTTGTTTGCCTTTCCATTTAATTGTTTCCCTTATGGTGTTTCTCTTAAATATCAGGAAATTATAGGAATTAAGGGGTGTTCCTCTGGGAAGGCAGTATGGCCAACAGCCCAGCAATGCCTGCAGTGCGAGCAGGCAATAGGAGGAGCTGGAAGCCACTATGCCACTAGAAAGCTATGTCCTTGTTGCCATTACTGAAACTTGGTGGGTCAAATCCCATGACTGGAGTGCTGCTATTGATGGCTAAAGTCTGATCAGAAGAGACAGGAGAGAAAGGAGAGGCAGAGATTGCCTTCTGCATCAGGAGTTGAATTGAGTGTGAAGAGCTGTCTTTGAAGAACAGTCACTAGCAAATCCAAAGCCTATGGGCAAGAATCAGAGACCAAGGGGACATAGGGAACCTCGTGGTCAGTGTCTACTACAGGCTGCCTGATCAAGGGGAGCCCATTAACAAAGCCTTTATTCTCCAGCTTCAGGAGGCATCACATTCACAGGCTCTTGTCCTGCTGGGGGACTTCAGTCACTCTCACATCTGCTGGGAAAGTAGCATGATGACCTGAAGGCAATCCAGGAGACTCCTGGAAGGCATGAGGGATAAATTCTTGAGCCAGGTAATAGACAGCTCTGCCAGAGGGAATGCATTACTGGATTTGTTGATTACCCACAAAGCCAAGGTAATTAGGGATGTCAAGACTGAAAGCAGCCTAGGCTGTGGTGCTCTTGTGTTGGTAGAGTTTTAGTCCTGAGGGACATGGTCAGGTAAGGAGTAAATTTAGGCTCCTGACCGTTAAGAAAGCAAAATTCCAGCTCTTCAGGGAGCTAGTTAGATCCTCTGGGACAGGGAAGTAGAACAGAGCTGGCAGAGCTTGAAGTCTTCCATAGAGCACAAGAGCTAGCAATCCCCAGGAGCAAGAAGTCAAGCGAGGAAGGACTGACCAGTGTGGCTGAGTATGGACCTGATGGTCAAACTAAAGGGAAAGAACAAATGCACGGACAGTGGAATTTAGGACAAGTGAGCTGGGAAGAGTACAGACATGAAGGGCAGTTGTGTAGGGATGGGGAAAGGAAGGCCCGGTTGAAGCTGGAACCGAACATGGCAAAGGATGCAAAGAATAATAGGAAGGACATGTTAACCAGAAAAGGAAGGTCAAAGAAGATGCAACCCCTCTGTTATACAGTGCTGGAAAACTAGTAATGATGGTTGAGGAGGAGACTGAGTTACTCAGCAACTTTTTTGCCTCAGTCTTCAATGACAACCTCTTTCCCACACCTCTTGAGTGTGCAGAGAGCAGGATGGGGACTGAAGGAGCAAAGTCCCTCCCACGGTAATAGAAGATCAGATTCATGATCTGCTGAGGAGCCTGAGTGTGCATAAGTCTATGGGACCTGATGAGATGCACTCCAGAGTCCTGAGGGAATTGGCTGATGTAGTTGCCAAGCCACTCTCCATGATATTTGAAAAGTCATGTCTGTGCCAGGGAAGAAAGATCATCACAGTATCACAGTATCAACAGATCCTCCAAGGAGCTGTGCTTAGACACATGGAGGACAGGAAAGTGATTAGAAACAACCAGCACAGCTTCAGCAGGGACAAGTCCTGCCTGAACAACCCACTGGCTGTCTGTGATGGAGTCACTACATCAGTGGACAAGGGAAGGGATACGGATATCATTTGTCTGGACTTTGTAAAGCCTCTGACATGGTCTCCAACAATATCCTTCTGT